>VKOC01021597.1:0-22430 GCA_009364415.1 Spea multiplicata
CTCTATGCAGTACAGAAGACCCTCCCACAGGTAAGTAGCGGGCTTCTCCCGCTCTCTCCTCTGCATTAAAAACAAATAAATAATAAAAAAAAGACGGGATTTAAAGTCGCATTGCTCTGAAAAAACCTTGCCTTATAATCAAGCAAATACGTATTTAATCAGGTTATTAGTTATACATAACTTGCCCACATCCCTCTTCATAGCCAAACTGCCTTCCTGCTTCCAAAAGGAAGGTGGTGCTGTAGGAAGCCAACCTTTGGAGGTTTGTGAAAACATTTCATTTATGGACAATTTTGTTTTCTGACTGTTCTATTCAGGCAAAATTGAGAGGCATTTTCTGATATGGAAACATTAGGGGGACATTCACAAAGAAGGAGGATTTTGTACTGCAGGACCACCACAACCAGCAACAGCAGCAATTAATCAATGGATACACACATCCAGCAGCATGCTATGGGACTGAATCTCTCCAAATATTAGACCATTTTGATTAATTGAGGTAGGTGATATGACAGCAGCAACAGTACTAGTAGAGCACACCAGGCTCCACGGTACAACAGGTCAATATATAGTAGAAAACTATATAAAGAATTGGTCACTCAGAGTAAGGAAGGAGATTGAGTCAAGCAGCGACATAGGCAGGGTAGGTGCGAGCACTCAGACACATACAACTACTTCATGCAGGACTGAATTTTCCCAATATTCAAAAAATTAAAAGAATTGATCCCTCAGAGTAAAGTACGAAATTGAGGAGCAGCAGCAAAAGGCCACTGGACTGGGGCAGGCACGGACAGACAGACACATCCAGTCACTTGATACAGTGGGCAGCCACTGGCAGATAGACACATGCAGACCCTTGGTGCAGGAGTGAATTTCCACAATATTGAAAAAATTAAAATAGTTGATTCCCAAGAGTAAAGAGGAAGACAGAAGAGCAGCAGTGGCAGTAGGGCACTGGGTCAGGGCAGTCATTGGCTGACAGATGCAGACAGCCCCTTAGTGCTGGATTACATTTGCACAATAGATGAACAATTAAAACAATTGACCCCAAGAGTAAAGAAGGAGAATGGGGAGCAGCAGGAGTAGTAAGGCACTGTGGATGGAAGGGCACTGGCGGACAGACACATCCAGCTACTGGGTGCATGACTGATTTTCCCCAACATTGAAAGCATTAAAATAATTGATCCTTAAGAGTAATGAAGGGAAGGGGAGTGGTGGGTAACCCAATTTGGGAAGATTGAGTTCAAGAAAGTAATTTGTTCCACAAAGTATGGGGAGAGCTGTATTCTCTGGGAGTTTGGACACTAGTGGGTGGGCATGAAAGCAACTGCTGTGCCACTAAGGAGAGGCCTGACTAGATAACAGTTTTAGGTTCCCCATAACTTAGAGGGTCAGTAGTAGGATGTAGTGTCTGTTTCCCAAGGTAGGCTTTGACAGACTTTGGGGGGAAGTATCAAGGGCCTTTGCCCAAAAGACTGATGCTTTGGTGGATCAAGTGCTGCAGCTCTGCATGGCTGCAAGGGATTGGGAATTGGGCATGTGGGTTGTGCTACTGCCATTGCTGCTCTGAATTTCCAACTCCTGCATCTTCTCTTCGCTTAGCATGCCCCTTTTGTGCTGCATCCCATGCACCCTAAGGACAAGCATGACCCTCCACGCGTTAGAATTATTTTTAAGAGCCAGAGGGTGGCCAGCATGTACTCTGGGGTGTCCAGGATGACTCACATATGACTTGCCAGCTTTTCTTTCAGTGTTCTGATCAGCTCTGATTAACCTCCACATGTAATCTGTTATACAGAAATACTTAATTTTGTTCCAGGATGTCATGCATTTTTGCAACCCAATAAAGTCCATTCCCGACGGGAAGACGTCATGACGTAGGGATGTACCTGCGTGCTCTTCTCCCTCCTCTCCCTCCCCTTTCTTTCTCCGTCCCTTTCCTCTCCACCCGGGACGACTCGGAATGGCTGCCCGGTTCTTTGACTGCCCGACCGCTTGTCTCCCTGATCGGGCTTTGCGGTGCAGCGGGTCTGCCAATAACGCGGCAGCATAGCGCGGCAGTACAGCTACGGCATCTGACACGGCACGCCACGCCACGCTGACACGATACAACATGCCGATGCGATATGCCGGTTTGATACGCAGGTACTATAACCTCCCGACTCGGTTTGGCGACTTAGCATCCCACAGCATCCCACAGAGCTCAGTACAGTGGTCTAGCGGCTTAACATTATATGGCGTAGTTACATGCCTCCTGGCGTCCAGTGCGGTACGGCGGCCTATATGGTGGTTCAGCACGAGATGGTGGTTATGCAGGCACGGTGAAAAGAGTCTGTTTGGCGGCCTGGTGGTTTGACACGGTTATACACCGGATCAATTTGAAGGTACTAGATCTCAACAACAGATACCATGGCAGCTTGACTTATGATACTTACCTGCAAAGGTAATATATCCCTAATACTATATGCTGGACCTGCTTTGCCTTCTGCTATATGACTTTAACTGAGGAGTTATCCACTAAATCTTTTGACTGAGACCAGCTTCTATTGCTTTATGAACTTTTTTTTTTCTCCTTTTGTCAACTATTACATTCTGCTTATTGAAAATATGGATAATCGATAAATTCTGGTGGTGTATATTTTTATACACCGAAGGAATGGCCGAAGGAATCTATCCCAACACTAAAAGTTTAATAGTAAATACCAATGCAATAGTGTTAAGGATTCATTCGTAAATTTTGGTTGAGTGGCATGTAAAGGTCTGATCTCTCTCAACAGAAGCTTTCGCTACACATTTGTTCTTTTGGCACATAATAATATTTATAACGGGTAAAGCAAGAGGATGCCTCCTAAAAATCCAAAAGTCCGTAGGTATTAACTCTCCTAAAGGAAATACTACGGCAGCTAAAATTGATACATTTTTGAGGATGTCTCCTGTTATAATGAAAAGCCGCTCGGCTAAAACTGTGTCACCAGTGGAAGGAAGAGTCGATAAGGAGGGGCCGGGTTCAGTATCTTCACAAGAAATGGGGGACTTGGGTGAGGTACATGGTCGTGCAATTGACTCAGAGCTTCTTGGTACTATCCTCAATGAAGTACAAAATTCTAATCAAGCTTTAGCTCAGTTAAATCTGAAAGTGGAAACTTTGTCGGTTGAAGTCTCTTTTATTAGAGACGATCTAAATAAGATACGGGATAGATTGCTTAAGCTCGAAACAAGTATTCCCTCTTTGGACAAAGAAATTGTTGAGATAAAGACTAATACAGCTTCCCTAATTACTGACATGGAGAAATTGAAAGATAAAATGACTGAGATGGAAGACAGATCTAGAAGGAATAACATTCGTATTCTGGGGCTACCAGAAGGAGTGGAGGGACCTGATCCAAAGATGTTTTGCCAGAAATGGCTTAGTGAGACTGTTGGGGCACAATTACTCTCTTCCTTATTTTGTGTGGAAAGGGCCCACAGGGTCCCGGCAAAAACTCTCCCAACGGTGGCCCCACCAAGGACTATGATAATCAGACTTTTTAATTCTTTTGACTGCGATGTAATCTTGAGACGGGCTAGAGAAATGGGTACAATATTATTTAATTGGGCAAAGATTACCATGTATCCTGATTTCTCCAGGGAGACTCAAATGCAACGGGCGACCTTCTCCGAAATTAAAAAACGGCTTAGACTTGCTAATATCCGCTATTCTTTGTTGTTTCCTACAAAGCTTCGAGTGCAATATAAGTCAGGACATAAGTCCTCAGGAAGTGTCTAGGTGGCTTGAAGGAGAGGGGCTTTAATTCACATTGTTTAAATATATGGCTTGTGGGGGGGAGGTTCGGTGAAGGAGCTATTATGACGGGGTTAAGAGATAAGTGTGGAAAATGCTCCATCACGCATCACGAGAGGGAAGGTCAGGGCATTGGTCTGTAGGGGTTTTTTTTTTTTCCTTTTTCCCTTCCTTGAATGCAAGTTAAAGTTTTGTTTTGGAATGTGAGGGGAATTGGAGATCGTCGTAAGAGGGTCGCTATATTTGATCGTGTTCAGAAACATCTCCCAGCTATAATTTGTTTAGTTGAAACACATACAGTAGGAGAGACGCAAAAAAGGTTAATGAGAAGATGGGCCCAGGTGGAATTACACTCCTCCTTCTCAAATTACTCGGCTGGTGTCTCTCTATTTTTCCATTGAAAGATTCCGTTAGCGATTATGAATAAGAAGATTGATGAGAGAGGTAGATTTATTTTTAATAATTTATAATCAGGAGATGATTATGTCCTTCTTTTACGTCCCTCCTCCCTTCTCCCCACAGTCAATAAACAAATTAGTATTATTTATCCGAGGTAATGAACATCTCCCGTTATTTTTGTTATGGGACTTTAACTGCATATTGGACCCCGAGAAAGATGTGGTGCGGGTGGTTAATAAACGTCATCTTAACGTAAACAATCAGACCCCATTGTCAAGAATAATTGAAGAATTAGGATGGAATGATCCATGGTGGTTAATGAATCCTGATACAGAAAGATTTTCATGTTTTTCCGCCACGTATCAAACTGCATCTAGGATTGATTTAGTAGTATGCAATGATTTGGGGATTAGGTTTATCCATAAAATTGTTTATGAGTCGAGGTCAATTTCAGATCATGCACCACTAGTAGTAGATTTGTTATTTGGAGATGAGAGAAAAAATGAAGGGAAACTTTTTAGGTTTAATCCCCACTGGCTGACATTATTTGAATCTAAGGAAAACAATATACATGCGTTAAAGGAGTTCTGGGAGTTTAATAAATCATCTGCCACTTTATCTGTCGTTTGGGATACATTAAAGGCATTTTTGCGAGGATTGCTCCTTAGAGAGTTGATCACAAAAAAACGAAGCTTCCTACAGAAAGAGGAAACTTTAAGAGAGAAAGTACTTAGTAGCGAAGCAAAATTCGCAAAAGATCCTTCAGGGGATAATTATAAGCTAATGAAGGAAGCACAAGGCCAACTGGCAGCGCTGATTACAGAAAAAGCACAACATAAGTTATTTTTCAGAGGTCAAAAGAATTTTGTTGAAGGTAGTCGGCCGGGGAAATTATTAGCGAATCAGGTTAAGGCCCAGAAAGATAAAAATGATATTTTGGCAATTGAAGATGAAGATGGTAGGGTAGTTAATGAACCAAGTAAAGTACAGGCCGCAGTTGTTAATTTTTTCTCTAAATTATATCAAGCAGCCCCAGTAATAAGTCAGGGGGATATAGTGGAATATTTAAAGAATTGTGCATTGCCTAGGATCTCGGATGAACAGAAAGTGGCATTAGAAAAGGAAATCTCAGTGGAGGAGATGAAAATAGCCCTTTCTTCTTGTGTATCCTCATCTGCCCCAGGAGGAGATGGACTCCCTTTTGGGGTCTATCAGGAATATGCGGATGCCCTCTTATCTATGCTATCTTCAGTGTTTTCTGAAAGTTTGAAAAGAAAGCAGCTACCAAGTTCTATGCTGGAAGCAATAATTATTCTTATTCTCAAAAAGGATAAAAATCCAGCAAAAGTAGAATCATACCGGCCAATATCCTTACTTAATGCAGACGTGAAAATTCTCGCCAAAGTGTTGGCTAATAGATTAGCAAGTTGTGTTACTGATTTGATTGGAGAAGATCAGTCAGGCTTTGTACCAGGAAGACTTTTACATTCCAATCTTGAAAGAGTCTTTGCTAATCTTCAGTTGGGTGGGAACTCTTCCCACTCCATCCTGTCTTTGGACGCTATGAAGGCATTTGACAGGGTGGAGTGGGGATTTTTGTGGCACACGCTAGAAGCCTTCGGTTTTGGGGAGGGTTTTTTGAGTCGAGTAAAACTTATGTATAGTTCTCCAGTAGCAAGGATTAATTTAAACGGTAATCTGTCAGAGGCTTTTCTGCTAAATTTTCTGCCCACTCTCGCCTCTTTTATTCATATTATATGTTGAACCATTGGCTCTGAGTATTCGGAGCAACCAGAAAATAGGAAGATTTGGGCTTAATGGTTGTGAAGATAAAGTTTTATTGTATGCAGATGATTTATTATTATTTCTGGAAGATACTGAAAAAATGCTCCCAATAGTGATAAACATGGCAGATTGTCAAGCCTTAAGATTAATTGGGATAAATCAATACTTCTCCCACTGAACCCAGCAAAAACCCCCAAGGCTGAGGGCGTTAAGATTTTGAGACAGGGGGACCCTATGGAATATTTAGGGATTAAAATCTCGAGTAAACTTGATTTGTTCACGAAACATAACCTTATGCCATTAGCTATAAAGATTCAGAAAAAGGTAGGAATTTGGGCTAAACTCCCACTGTCGTTAGCAGATAGGGTGGGTCTTGTGAAAATGATTGTTCTCCCCAGGTGCTGTTTGTTCTGTCTGCCTCACCAGTGTGGATCCCAGACAAATGGTTTAAAGGCTTAGAAGCCTCATTGAGCAAACTTTTGTGGGGAAGAGGTAGAGTTTGTATGAAATACGCTAAGTTTACGTCACCGGAGGGTGAGGGCGGTTGGGCATTACCTCATTTCAAATTGTATTTTTTGGCTTCAAAAACCCAGAATTTGAGAGCTAACGGATTTGGACCCCTAATACAATTTCTTTTAAAATCTAGTGCGACTTCCAATCCTATTGAAATGTTGGAGACAGATCTACAGTTGGAAGGGGACTTTGATTATACACCTTTGGTGAAATTATATAGGAAAATATGGCACGAAATTAAATATATTTGTAAAATTGAGGGGCGTTTACCCTATACACGAATATGGTATAATTCAAAATTTCAGGAATTTCACAAGGGATTAGGAAGTGATTTTTGGATAAAAAAAGGGATTTGTTTTGTTAGACAGTTGTTTGCTATGGGACAGATTAAGGATTTTAATGTCCTTAAACTTGAATATGATTTGGATAACAGACATAAATTTTGGTATAACCAATTAGCTCATGCATATAATTCCACGGAAAATAAGAAGATTTTTGATGTAAAGACACACGATTTGTTTGAACTTTTGCAGAAAAGTGTTAAAGGGAAAAAGACACTTAGTTTTATTTATAAAATATTTCTTAGAGAAATGGAAATAGGGTTACGAGGCAACATCAAGAGGAAATGGGAAGAGGAGATTGGTCCTATTGATGAGGCCTCTTGGAACCGTATTCTAAATAACACAGGGTGTTGTACCACAAACATTCACTTAAAAAATGTAAAAGTTCCACCAAGAGTCACATACTGCTTATCAATGTCACAGGTAGTACCTTCCTTTCCTAGTTCATACAGTGGAATCTCTGTGATTATCTGTATTGAGCTACATTTTTGTGTAATTGCCCCTAGTACCTCTGTTATTCCATTTTGTGGATAATAAACATGTGCAATATTAATTACTTACCCAGTTGCTGCAGACATTTTAAAATGAATATCCATGAAGCATGAAAGAAGAGAGGAGAAGATGGTGTAAGTACAATATCTGACTTCAATATAGAAATGACTATGGAATCATTATGAATGGATATTATTGGTTCTCAGATGAAGAGACTTTGTTGGTTCAATGTTGGGATAAAAAAAATATTTACAGGGCAAGATGAGTCCATATAAAATAAGAGTTTAGATGATTTTTTGGAGGGAGGTGGGTGGAGTTAAAGGCGTTCATTAATTAAAGAGAGAGTTGGCAGAAGAGTCTGCAGATGAGTTGTAGTTCTCTCACTGCATTAATCATTATGAATTGTCAACACTTGTAGGTTTCTTCAGCGAGAAGGGCTGAGCTGATCCTGTATAATGTATAGTTTAGTGTGTAAAACATGATTTTGGAGTGTGTGTGTATGTGTAAATGTGTGCCCATTCAGCCAAAAAGCATTTGTGATGTCAGGCAACGATGTTGGATGAGAAAGCCC
Source organism: Spea multiplicata (assembly GCA_009364415.1). NCBI lineage: Eukaryota > Metazoa > Chordata > Amphibia > Anura > Pelobatidae > Spea > Spea multiplicata. Next base: position 7,883 of record VKOC01021597.1, read on the forward strand.
GGCTCACAATCAGCATTCGAGTAATCCCAAAGGTGTTCAATGGAGTTGAGGTTAGGGCTTTGTGCATGCCACTCAAGTTACTCCAAACTATGTCTTTATGGACCCTGCTTTGTGCACAGGGGCAAAGTCATGCTGGAACAACATGCTGGAACAATACTCTTCACTGGTTCTAAGGGGGCTGATTTAGTGGTACTTTTAAGTGTTCAAGCACAATATTTACTATAACAGTATAGTACATAGTCAGAACAGGTAAACTAATTTTTTTCTGTATTTCTTACTAAGCCACTAATCCAAAACTGATGTTGCCTATTTAACCTTTTAAACAACTGCATAAGTAAACAACTGCCCTAAAATTATAGAAACTGCTCCGAGACCCAGCAGAAAACACATCTTTTTACAGCATGAAACATTTAGACATCACATAGCACATCACATTTGCTTCAATGACCTTGAGATTTCTCCAAAATTTCCTCTACCACTAATTTATGCATTGTGTAGGGCCAGCTCTGCCCTTGTTGCTATTATTGGCCTTTCACAATCAATAGAGAAGTCAGGAAATATAAACTACAACTCCCCTGACACCGCTGTTTGATAAGAAAGTCTTCAATGCTTACGTTAATATAGGAATTGAAATTTTCAAAAGCATACCAAAATTGGTCCAATTTACCACCTTAAGAGAAGTCATTCTGCCACATTACATTCTCTAGCATTTAGCTGTTTTCTGTAGAAAACAATTTACCCGTGCTCAGCCTTGCGACGGACTCGTCCCTTCAGGCACACCGCTGTGGATATTATACAGTCCAACCACCCGTTCACCTGGAACCCAGTTTCTATGTTATACCCCTTTTTCGTATGGGCCTGACCCAGAAGCTGCCCTCTGCCCCCCACACCGCCAGGCCTAGTACCAGGACATACAGGTTTTATGTTTGGAACTGCTGGGCGACTAGAATAGCCTCCTGCCCCACTATACTCTCTGTGAACCAGACAGGATTATCTCTGTTTCATGTAAAGAAATCAAGACACAGTAAGCTGTTGCTTTGAGGAATCATGTTAAACTGTATAACTACATCCAGGTCAGAGGTTGGAATAGGAAACAGGAAGTACAAGGCAATGCAATATTACCATAAACAAACAGTCACAGTATTTGCATAATAACTCCATAACATCTCCCCTTTTTTGCATTCAATCCAGAATTTGCAAGCAATTAACCGAAAACAGATCCTGAACAGTCTAAAACATAACATACTGTGTTACTGGTAGATACACTACAGATTGAGTCTATCTGGTGGTCTTGAAACTCGACCGCTACGCAGGGCCACAGGCATTTTGCCTGGGGGAAGCTGCTCAGCTCCAAAAGGTGTTGATAAGGGGCTGCCATTGTTCCTGGCTGGTGTGTTTGGCACAGAAGAACATACTGGTACATGCGGCTGCATTATGTCATCCTCGTATCCTTCTGATATGACAGCAGTATTGTCTCTGCCTTGCTTCCGTGGTCCAGTAGGACTAGGGGCATTGAGCGCCTCGGTAGGGTCCCGTGCAGGATGTTCATAGGTTTGTTCGGTGAGTTGTTCAGCCACTCGCAGGTCAATTCGATTGCGGCGGTAGAGACTGCCTTCCACATCCACAAGATATGAGCGAGGAGCAACCCTCTGAACACAGGTACCCAGTCTCCAGCGACCAGTCCTGTCACCAGGGAGTGGCTTCATACGGATTGGCTCTCCAACACTTAATTCAGGTAAGTCTTTGGCAGAGACATCATATGTCAGTTTGGAGAGCTGTTTCCTCCGTCGCAGTTTCTCCAGTACACCTGTTACCACACAAGGTTCAAGCAATTTGTTGGCCACTGGCAACGAAGTCTTCAGTCTCCTTGACATCAAGCGCTGTGCAGGACTACTGTCCATGCCTTCGGTTGGGGTGTTCCTCCAATGTAGAATGGCTTTCCATGGGTCATTTCCATCATACTTGGCCTTCTTGCAAAGATTCTTTACTATCTTTACAGCTGATTCCGCTTTGCCGTTAGCTTGTGGGTGCCGTGGGGAAGAGGTAAGATGCTCAAACCCCCAATCTGTAGAGAACCGTCTAAATTGCTCACATGCAAATTGAGGTCCATTATCCGAGATTACCCTGTCCGGCTGTCCATGACGTGCAAACTGTGCTTTACAACGCTTGATCGTAGTTTCAGCAGACAGATCGGGAAGGAGCTCAATCTCCCAAAAGTCAGAATAGTGATCAACAATTACTAGAAGATCTTGTCCTGCATAATTCAATAAATCCATGCTTACAATTTGCCAAGGTCGGGTGGGAAGCACATGCGACATCATGGGTTCTTTCTGTTGTGCCTGTGCATATTCATTGCATGCTGAACAACGACTAACAAAGTCCCTAATCTCATTCTGCATGTTGGGCCAGTATAAGGTATCTCGTGCCTGCCGATAGCATGCTTCTCCACCAATGTGACTGGCATGTATACGCGTCAGCATCTCCGATCTTAAAGATTTTGGAATGATGACCCTTGACCCTTTGTACAGTACGCCATCCTGAATGCCGATTTCATCTCGGAAAGTCCAGTATTCTCTCACAATCAATGGCACCTCTGCTTTTGAATCTGGCCAACCATAAAGAACAACAGACTTAAGTGCTTGCAAGCTCTCGTCGATCTCTGTGTGCTGTCTTATCTGAAGCAATCGTTGGTCTGTGACATTTAAATAGTCTGAATGATTAATCTGCGACAGGTCATCCAGGTGCAGCTGAACATTACAAACTGTGTGTTGTGCACACTCAGGTGTACCACCCGCTGCTGTAGCTCTGCTAAGAGCGTCACTAATGTACATTTCAGGTCCAGGTTTATAGACAACATTTAGGCAATAGTTTTGTAATGTGAGCAACATGCTCTGTAAGCGTTTGGGTGCACACAAAAGTGGTTTCTTGAATATTGATATCAGAGGCTTATGGTCAGTTTCTGCCGTGATCTTGTCACGACCATAGAGGTAGTGATGAAAGCGCTGGCAGGCAAACACAATACTCAGACATTCCTTTTCGATTTGTGTGTAGTTCTGCTCAGTAAGGGTCAGTGCCCTTGAAGCAAAAGCGATAGGCTGGTCAGCTTGCAATAGGCAACACCCAAGTCCACTTTTGCTTGCGTCACTTTGAATAGTTACAGGTTTTGTAACGTCATAGTACTTCAGGACAGGTGTATCCGTGACCAAACGTTTGATCTCCTGCACCGCATTATCATGCTTAGGAAGCCAATGCCAAACTGCATCCTTGTCCAGAAGCCTTCTCAACGGCTCGCAAACCTCTGAGAGATGCGGCAGGAATTTTGCTAGGTAGGTAACAAACCCTATGAAGCGCTGCAGGGATTTCACATTCGCCGGCTGAGGCATATCCAGTATGGCTCTGATTTTCTCCGGGTCAGCCTTCAAACCTTCCAAGGATAGTATGTGTCCATGGAAGCGTACCTCTTTGACCTTGAACTGCATTTTTTTCACGCCAAGTTTTAGTTTCACCTGTCTACAACGATTCATCAGGTCAAGCAGTTTGCCATCATGATCTTGCTCTGCTTCCTCATCTGTATCCCCACAACCAACCACAAGGATGTCATCAGCTATTGGTTCAATACCACTGAGTCCAGCTAATAGTTCATGTTGTTTTCGTTGGTACACCTCTGGTGCAACGGATACCCCAAAAGGCAATTTGAGCCATCTTTTCCTGCCCCAGGGAGTCCAGAAGGTTGTCATGTAGCTACTTGCATTATCCAATTTACATTGTAAAAATGCATCCCGGGCATCAACAAGTGTGAACAGACGTGCCTTAGGTAGCTTGTACAAAACATCCTCGAGAGTTGGCATGATGTAGTGGGATCGCCTCAGTGCCAGATTCAAGAATTTGGGATCGATACATATTCTTAGCTTATCAGGCTTCTTTACAATCACCATGTTACTTATCCAATCAGTTGGTTCAGTCACTGGTGCAATATGTCCATCAGCTTCATACTGGTCGAGTTGTGCCTTAACTGCCTGCTTAATGGCTACTGGCACATTGCGTGGTGCACATTGGACTGGAGGGACACTCACGTCAAGGTCAAAATGAACTTCCCCTGGTACAGATTCTACAGGTCCAGTAAAAACATCACTAAATTCCTGTAATAGCAGTTCTTTTGTCAAGGGCCCTTTGAATTGATTGTCCATCACGTTGAGCTCTGCAGGGATGGAGAAATGTATCAGCCCTAGACGCTCACAGGTTGAGCCAGATAACAGTGGCTTTTGGCAGGCTTCCACAATTTCAAACTCTAGCTTGTGCCTAAGTCCACGTATGACACATTCAGTCTTGAAGAGTCCTAGAGATTTCATAAGGTCACCTGAGTATAACTTTAGTCTGGTGTCACTTGGTAGTAGACATGCTTCTGGTGCTAATTTAATTTTGTCTCTCAAGCACATCACATCACATGTTGCTCCTGAATCAAGCTGACAGGATTGGGGCTTATTATTTAAATTTAAAGTGACAAACCATTTCTTTCCTCTGGTTTGCACAGCGCCAATCAATTCACTGCTGTATATCATTTCAGCGGTGTGTGGTTCTTCCTCATATGAAGATGAATTCTCCATGGTGTGTAACTTTCCTATTGATGGCTGTCTTTTACTTGACAAACATACTTTAGCAAAATGATTTGTCCTTCCACAAGACCTACAAGACTTCCCATAAGCTGGACACTGCTCTTTAATTCTTTGATGCAGAGTCCCACAATATTTGCACGCTGTAGGGTCGGCAGCATTTGTGTTAAACAGGCGGCGTTGTTGCTGTGGTTTGCTTATGTGGTGTCGCTGCATTGCAATATTTATGCTGTCGGTCTGCTGTCTGTCCTGGTCCATAACTTTCATACGCCTGTCAGTGAGCTCCGCTGTACGGCACGTTTCAATGGCTGTGTTTAAAGTTAAGTCACGTTCTCTTAGGAGACGCCTGCGTGTGCTCTCACTAGCTATACCGAGAACAATTTTGTCCCTTATTAATTCATCCCTTAGTGTACCATATTCACAAGTTGCTGCCTTTTCTCTCAAGCGTGTAACAAAGTTATCAAGAGATTCTCCCTCTTCTTGTTTGCAGCATCCAAACACATATCTTTCATATATGACATTTTTAGCAGGTTTGAAATAAACTTCCAGTGCATCTAATATTGCTGTAACATTCTCTTGCTGCCCTACTGTGAGGTTCAAATTGTGCTTATACACATGCCTACATTCACTGCCCATGATCCTCCTCAGAGTTGCTGCCTGCACTGCTGCAGATTTCTCATTCAACCCTGTAGCCAGGGAATAATCTTCAAATTCAGCTCTGAAAGTATCCCAATTGCTGCTCCAATCCCCACTGATTCTCATGCCCTCAGGGGGAGGTATGCAATTCATGGCTGCCATGTTTAAGCCTCTGAGCTCTTAGATGTCAGAAAATCCACAAAGAACAGTCATAGGTTGTAATTCACAAACCTGTGCAGTATCCCAAAGCTGCTGTGCTCCAAACAAGAGGCTCAGGTCTGAATCTAGCCACTTCTGACACCATGTTTCATGTAAAGAAATCAAGACACAGTAAGCTGTTGCTTTGAGGAATCATGTTAAACTGTATAACTACATCCAGGTCAGAGGTTGGAACAGGAAACAGGAAGTACAAGGCAATGCAATATTACCATAAACAAACAGTCACAGTATTTGCATAATAACTCCATAACAATCTCAACAGACTGAAGATATCAGAGGTGGGGGTCTGTTTGAGGATAATCCCGTTAGCTCCCCTATTGTTCCTGAATCCACTAGCTAAAGATGGCAGTTATGTTACTCAGACTTCTCATTCTGTGTGTTGATGTGATTATGTGGATATATATATACCTGTGCCTGTGTACAATAAAGCGTTCTTAATGTTATACCCTACACTGAGTCTTGGCTAGTGACTGGGAAACCGGGGAAAGAGTGTGTGTGTGTCCCAGGCTAAGGGAGCACAAGACAGCGGAGGTAGTTGGTCGGACTAGCCAGATCCGTGACAAGCCTATTTATGTTTTCAAGTTTCACCTATTTACTCATGTCCTCCTCCTGGTATCTGCTTATACCCATCCTCTAAAATCAGAACTTTTCTTTGTAATTTAATTATTTTCATCTCTAGATTGTCCATCTCTAGATTGTAAGCTTGTGAATATTTACCTAATATAACAGTTCATCTTAGTCTTACAGTTCTGGTTTTGTCATGTGCTTTGAATTAATGTACTGTAAGCAGTGCTATAATTGTTGGCACTATATAAATAAAAGATGATAATTCGTATCTACATTTCTTTTTTTTGTAAATCCAAATTTTTATTGATTTTGTCTATAAAGGGGGAAGGCAGGGATATACAGGAAAAAAAGGGGGGCTGACGCAGCAGGACCAGGCATAGTACAGAAGGAACAAGAAACAAAAAAAAACAATAAAAGAACAACAATAAAATACTGGACATGGTAGAAAGTACACAGCAGAGTAGTAACATAATAAGATACATGGCTTGGTAAGGCGCCGGATGCAATCCAGAGCTCAGCAGAAAACACAGAAATCAAACTACACCCATTCATGTAGAGGCCCCAGCCACAAAACGAGACCAGTAGAACCATATCTTCCCATGTTGTGCCTCTCGACCCATATGCCCAGCCACTAACTCCTCTAGGACCTGCGTATTCTCCACTCTCAACACCCATTCCTAAAAGAGGGCGGCGACACCTGATTCCAATACAGGGGGATCAAGGCTTTAGCCTCATTGAGTAAGTGTGGCACTAGGGATTTTTTGTACGTAGCAATCGAGGCAGAGGTATGGTGTAGTAGGTAAGACACAGGCTGAAAAGGCGGCGGGGAATCAGTGAGAAGACGGATGGTATCACTAATCTCCCTCCAAAAAGGAATAATAAGGGGACATTCCCACCAAATGTGCAGAATCGAGCCACCCGGTTGACCTCAACGCCAGCACACGTTCAGGTGATCGGGAAAGATAGCGTGCAGACGAGCTGGCATATGGTACCACATGGTGAGAAGTTTGTAGGAAAGCTCCTGTGTCTTAGCATTCATGGAGCATACATGAGTCAACTGAAAGATTTTTTCCCAGTCTGCTTTAGATAATGAGACCCCTAAATCACGTTCCTATTTCCCAGTGAATGGGCAAGGATTCATCCACCACCCGAGTAAGAATCCCATATAAAAGCGAGATCCCATGTGGCAGGAGAGCATCCTGGCCATGCAGCCTCTCAAAAGGCGTTAACTGTCGAGAGAGGTTGTGTTTTGCGGGATTGAATTAACAAAGTTCCGCAGTGGAAGGTATTGGAGGGAGTGTAGGGCAGATGGAGCGACCCCTGGAACACGGCAGAGAAAGAGCGAAGCGTACGTCCACTCATGTAAGCACTCAACGGCATAGATTCCCCTGGACGCAGCAATAGAAAGGCCCCACCACTCATGCCCAGGGGAAAATCTGGGTTATAGCGGATGAGGGTTAGAGGCAAGGGATACAATGTCAAATGGCATTTACAGTGTGCAACATGCAAAACCGCAAGGGAAGCCAATACAAAAGGATTATCCCCAACCGCACGTCGAGCAACACTCGGATCTAACCACGGCAGAACACGAATAGGGACGGAGGCAGCAGCTGCCTCCAGAGCAATCCACGATTTATGGGGCGGGTGGTGACACCATTCCAACATTCGTAGTAGATGGCAAGCAATATAGTTGGTGTGAAGGCATGGTAGACCCAAACCACCCTCAGCCTCAGTTTTTGTAGCAAAGAGATCGCCAACCACGGGGATTTACTCGCCCTGATGAAGGAGATAAACAGCGTCCTAAGCAATGAAAATAAAGCACGGGGTATCCAAATGGGTAAAGCCTGCGATAAGTACAACACTCTTGGGAGCACATTCATTTTGAGAACGCATGAAATATAGAGAGTTCCAAGCCAAAAGATCTTTCCTGATTGCCTCAAGAAGAGGAAAGTTGAATGTATACAGAAGGGAAGTGTCAACAGCCAACCACACGCCCAAATGCCGCATCTTAGAAGAGCACCATCGAAACGGGAAGGCAAAAGACAGAGACTCCACTTCAGCTGGGGGGAGAGAGATGTTCAACAACTAGGATTTAGAGAAGTTGATTTTCAAATTTGACAGGTGGCCGTATTTGCGAAATTCCGCCATAAGCACAGGTAAGGAAACCCTGGGGTTCGTAAGAGCAAAGAGCATGTCGTCAGCAAAGGCAACTACCTTATGGTGAACACCCCCACACTGCACTCCTGTAACATCAGGGTTATCTCTCACCGCCGCAAGAAAGGGCTCCAAAGAAAGGACGAAAAGCATAGGGGACAGTGGGGCAGCCCTGCCTAGTACCATTGGTTATGGGAAACGAGGGAGAGAGCGCTCCGTTCTTCTGGGCTCCGGTTACCTGGAGCATTCCCTTGCGGGACGCGACCAGGACTGCCCACTAACGTCAGGGGCGTGACATTGGGGGAGGTCCAGATGATACCGGTGGGCAGACCTGTGATGTCAGTGGGCATCCCCCAACTAAAGGTAAAAGGGACGAGGAGGCGGGCGTGTCACGACCCTGCTCCCGCTACCAGGAAGATTCGGGTCTTGACCCGGAGAACTGGTGCTTCACCCGGCAATCTCTGGGTCAAACCCGGAGAGTTCCCAGGTATGTAAATGAGACATATTTTTTCGTAGCATATACTTAACTTCCTTTGGCTAATGTTACATGATCTTAAAATGCATTCAAAGCACATGACAGAACCAGAATTGTAAGACTAAGATGAACTGTTATATAAAATCCTTTCATTTTGTCTTTATGGGAAAAGTAAATGTTGTAAAACAGGTTACAGAGTTCATAAGTGTTGTAAAACTAATTTTGTCAATACAGTAAGTACAAAAGAATGCCTTTTACATTTATTTTATAATAGATTGTAAACTTCCAGGGCTATCATCTTTTCTGTACCAGCATGTCTTAATGTATGTTAAAGTAATTGTCAATTTTGTATATTGTCAATTATAATGTAATTGTTGAATGCTACCCTATTGCAAAAGTGGTACCAAATCTGCTGGCTCTTTACAAAAAAATTTAATGTAAATATATATATATTAAACTTGGGCGCTGGAGGAGTGTTCATCTTCGGAGAATAATATCTTTGTATTCTGCGAATATTCGCCCGGTCCTGTCTTCTCTTCGGGTGAATATTCTTCGACATTCTTCATGCTTGTTTTATCTCCGTTTTTCCCCGGTTTCCTAGCAGGGGTTAATACGAGGTTAAGAAACACATCGGAGCAACAGCAGACTGTTTGTCGCCATGAAGGTACGTACGTGAGACTCTATTGGTCGCGGGCAGGGGGCTCGTCTGGCATCAACGAATGAATTGCAGAACTGCAGAATGCACTTCATTCGTTGATGGCAGGTGAGCCCCCTGCCGAAACGACCAATACAGTTGCACACACGTATCTTCATGGTGCAATCCAAGGTGTACAGAATACACATTGCCCTGAACTGAGGGCCAAGTTGCAGTTGTCTTGTCTGAGACTCTGCAGGAACTTGTCCTGGGAGAAACTGGGCTTATTTATTTATTTATTTATCACACACACCCATAGAATTTTACATTCTTTAATTCGATTTTCGACCACTTTTTTATACATGCCTAACATTTGCTACCTATTTACAATGGCATACTTTCCAACAACCCAACTTTTACGGGACAGGACTGGAAAAAAGCAGGACTGTGCCCCAAAAATTAGGTCTGTTGGCATGTATGCGGATGGAAAAATGTGGGACAGAAACTAAAAATAGCTTAGGGTTAATGTACGGTTATGTTTAAGAGTAGTAGCAGTGCACTGGTTTGGTTAAAGATGTATTATGTCTTAATAATTTCATTTTAATTTTAATGGGTGTTAAAAAAATAGGGGTTAATTAATTTTATTATATTTTTAAAGTTATATTTATTATTTACTTTATTATTAAATAACAGGAGGAAAGGTCCTTGTGATTTGTGAATTGTACATGTATGTGTTATGTTTGGTTGGTTGTGTATCAGACGGAAAAAATGAAAGATTCGCCGAGAAAAAGTAGATGATTGAAAAACGGAAAAGGTAAATGAGTGGGCTATTGGCGACCCACTCACCTGTTTCACCCCAGGGCAAAGCATCCAAACACTGTCAGTCCTAGACGTTTGGCAGCAGACTTCCAGAGCTCAGACACTAGGCCCTAGCATAAGATGGCTACTCCAGCGGAGGTAGCAGGCGTTGCCACACCGCAAACAGACGCAGCCAGGGGGCAGAAACTACCCTTACCATTGGGGACATTTGAGGCATGACTCTAGCCAGGAAGCGAACTGGCAGAGAAGAGACGCTGGCACCACCACCAGCATTGGAAAAGGCGAATGAGTGGGCAATTGACAACCCACTCACCTGTTTCACCCCAGAGCAAAGCATCCAAACACTGTCAGTCCTAGACGTTTGGGAGTGGACTTTAAGAGCTCAGACACAAGGCCCTAGCGTAAACTGGCTACACTGGCGGAGGTAGCAGGTGTTACCACACCGCAAACAAGCGCAGGGGGAGAAACATTCTTGACCATTAGGGAAAATTAACTTTCCAAGCTAATAGCTGGGTACCCCAACTTGGGCAGATTGAATTTAAGAAAGGCAATCTGCTCCATCACATGAGGTGCCATGCGTGAGCGCTGTGGACTCATACGTTTCCAGTCATAGAAAACATGCGCTCACTTTGAATAGTGGTTGACAGACATGATAGTAGCTGCTGCGCAACCAATGAGAGTGCAGGCCACACACTCTTCTTTTCATCCCAGTAGCTAAGAGGATCAACATTAGGCGCAGAAGGAACTTCACAGAGGTAAAGTTTGACCATTTCAGCATCACTACTCTCCTTTCTGCTGCTAGCTCTGTCAGATGGTCCAACTATACTCCCAAGTGCCCAAAACACAGCTAGGAGTAGCAGACTCCTCCTGCACCTCAAATTTGACAGGTGGCCGTATTTGCGAAATTCCGCCATAAGCACAGGTAAGGAAACCTTGGGGTTCGTAAGAGCAAAGAGCATGTCGTCAGCAAAGGCAACTACCTTATGGTGAACACCCCCACACCCCCACACAGATGGATGATGTGGGCTGCACAGCGCACACCAACAATATGACCATCTTGCAGCGCTTTCACCACAAAACCAACTTCAACATTAGTGCCCGCCTCTGCTCCCACTCAAAGGCTAAACACTTTCCTCATTGCATGCAGAATATTTTCGGAAGTGTGCTTTTCATCCATCACTTCAGTATGGAGAAGGAATGATCGGTAGCCTGTCAAAGAAAGAAAGGCATGCTGCCCGCTAGGTGCACTCCCAAATCTGTTGTGAAATTAACACACTGACCAACAGCCTTGGATAGCTCCGCTTTCATTGCTGAAACACAGGACAGCGAGGGGACAATGTTCCTACTGAAAGTGGAACTTGACGGAACTGTGTATTATGGAGCCCCAGCCGCCATTATTTGTTTGAAAGGCTCCCCTTCAATCATGGAGAAGGATGCCCCCCAACAGCAATGAACTGACCAATAAGTCGGGCAACTTTATTGGCCTGCTGTTTGGACATTGACCTCTTGAGGTGGAATGCCCCAAATTCTTCCAGGGTGAGCTGGACATGCAGTGCTCCAACCTGCCTTGGTCTTTGGCTGCCAGCACTAGCTGTTGCTGCTATTGGCTCAGAAGCAGCTGTTGGGGTTTTTCCACTCTCTCTCTCTGGAGACGATACTTATTGTTGTAGTACCACGGCAACCAGCTATGCTGCCTGCACTACGTTTTTCTTCTGCATCTTTCCCCAATAGCACAGCGATGTGTTGAGTGCTGAGGTGATGCTTCATGCTAGCACTGGTAAAATGCCCAGACCCTTTCCCTCTGCTTAGTAGCTTCTCACAATGTTTGCACTTGCCATAGTGCCCTTCTTCGACATTTTCAAAGTGCCCCCAAATTAGGGAGCAGAGAGCCTTGGACTGTGCCTTGGGTGCTGCTTCTACTGCTCGGGGTGGATGAACAGCGGCAGAACTAGTGGTTGGTCTTATTGGCACAGTTACAGTACTGGAGGTGGCACCAGTACTGGCCATAGTGGGACTGCTAATTGCTTTAACTCTAGCAGATGTGGTAGGTTTTGCTGCTGGTGGTGATGATGATGATCGTAGCGGAGAAGGTGGAGGTTCAGGGGAAAATTGTGCACTAGTCTTTTGTACACTGCTCCCTGAGGATTCTAATTCCTGACCACTCATCTCCTCATAGTCAAGTTCTTCATTAGCCAGAACAAATGGAATTCCTGCTAGGCTGGAGCTAAGACTGATATCATGACTAGTAGTAGTAGTGCAAGCAGGAAGAACAGACCCTAACTCTGCATTTGGCAGAGTCTCAGGCTCCTCTGGTACCTTGCTAGGTGGGGTTCCACTATGTGTAGCTCTCTTTAACTGTCTTTATAAAAATATTTTAAGGACTTGGTGGCTTGCTAGAGGTGCTAGGAGGACATGGCGTGGCGTACCAGTGGGAAAGGTAGGCATGGCACTAGTGGTGGTAGAGGTGGTGGTTTTCCCAACAAAGGAATTTTTGCTTTGGTTTGGGAAAACCCCTCTGAGTTTTGCTGCTAATTTTGCTCTGCTTGGTACCCTTGCATGCTGCTCATGGATGGGGAAGATGCTGCTTTGGGCAAAAGGCACTTCTTTTTACTCACTGGGCTAGTAGAAGTACTAGTTGTGCTACCCTTTAACTTTGAACGTGCTTCTGGTGCGTTAGGCTTTCCGTAATAAAAACAGAGTTTGTGGGCATAGCAGCACTACTACTGCCTGCTTTGTTGTGCCTTTCCTTTACTTGATGATCCTTCAAGCAATGCTTCCCCAAACGGTAAGCAAGAGCTTGGCTTACTTGGCCGACTAGACTGACGCAAAGGCTGCATCGTAGAAGAACTGGTGGTGGTGGTAGATGGAGCTTGTCCCTCCTTAGTCCCTAAAGGAGGATCCATTTCAAATTTTGTGTTCTGTGTGTAGTATAGTGTTTAAAACTAGGAGGACAGGGGAAATAAATCTATTAAGAAAAATAGGATTTAAGGGAAAAAAAAATTAGAGGAAGTTTCCCTTCAGTGCTACTGCTGAAAAAGTAAAACTATGCACAACTGCACTGTGTTGTTGTGTGCAATCTGCCAAAGTTATTTAACCCCTTCGTGACAAAGGCTGGTTTTACTGTTTGTTCCCCTGGTGACAATGGCCTTTTTAACATTTCTGCGCTGCTCGCGTTTAGCTGTAATTTTCTTCTTTCCCGTTTACTGAACCCACACACATTAGATATTGTTTTTTTCAGGACAAGAAGGGCTTTCTTTAGATGACATTGTTTTGATTGTATCATATTATTTACTATTAAAAAAATTATAAAATATGGTGAAAAATTTAGAAAAAAATGACTGTTTCTAACTTTTAGTTGAAAAATCTTTTACTCATCTATAAAAGGTAATGAAAAAACCTGCTAAATAGATTCTACTATTTGTCCTGAGTTTAGAAATACCCAATGTTTTTATGTTTTTTTGCTTTTTTCTACCCATTATGGGGCAATAAGTACAGGTAGCGTTTTGCTATTTCAAAGCCATTTTTTCCAAATCTGGTAATTCTTCCCCCCATGTGCCATTTCGGGTATCTTTGAACCCGGCCAATGCAATTTACCCCATCAAGTCATATATTTTTGAAAACTAGACAGCCCAGGGTATTCCAAATGCTAGTATTTTAACTCTTTCCATGCACCATATCTACCACCAGTCTTTGTCAAACTTTATGGTAGTCATTTTTTTTGCATTTGTTTTGTCACACACATTTTACTTCAGGTATGAATTAAAATGTTCTCGTTTATGTCACTATCACAAAACACCCCAATATGTGTTCAGCAACATCTCCTGAGCGCAGCGATACCCCACATGAATGATTTTGCCTGGCTATTTGGGGGCAAAAGGGCCACATTTGGGGCATGCGCATTTTTCAATGTTGAACTTTGGCATTTGGGGATCCACTGCCCATGCCTTATTTGGTACATCTTTGAGCCTGGCCATTTCAGTGTGCCTAACAAAACCATATATTTTTCACAACTAGACACCCCAGGGTATTTTAAATGCTGGTATTTTAACTCTTTGCATGCACACATTTTACCACCAGCATTTTTTCAAAGTTTGCAGTAGTATTTTTGTGTGTGTATTTTTCCCACACACACCTACTTTATGTATGAATTTACAGCTCCTGGTATATGCCGCTGTCACACAACACCCCATAATGTGTTCAGCAACATCTCCTGAGTGCAGTAATACCCCACATGCATGGGTTTGTCATTTTTTGGGGGAACTAAAAGGCCACATTTGGTACGTGTGCATTTTTCTAATTGGAAATTAGATGTGTGGCCATCCTTCCCCCCGTGTTAATTGGGACGTTGTTGAACCTGGCCCATTCAATTTACCCCATCAAATCCTACATTTTTTAAAAGTAGACACCCCACGGGCATTTAATATGCCAGTATTT
>VKOC01021598.1:0-52818 GCA_009364415.1 Spea multiplicata
AAATAAAAATGAGTTTAATTTTCTAAATATTAAATATCCTAAGCTAGCAATCTTTTATTTTTTACCTAAAATTCATAAAGACCCTAAAAACCCCCCAGGTCGCCCCATAATAAGTGGGATTGACTCTCTTACAAATAATTTATCACAGTATATAGACTATTTTCTACAGAAGTATGTGATTACAGTTCCATCGTATGTCAAAGATACTATACATGTACTGAAAATTGTGGAAAATATTATCTGGTCTCAGGATTATATATGGGCTACAGTAGATGTATCCTCTTTATACACAGTTATCCCTCATGATAGAGGTATTAAAGCGATTGAAAGGATCCTTTATATGGATGAAAATATGGATCATCTACAAAGTAATTTCATTTTGAAATGTATTAGTTTTATTCTTACACACAATTATTTTCTTTTTGACCAACAATTTTATTTACAAAAATGTGGTACTGCCATGGGGACCAGATTTGCACCAAGCTATGCGAATCTATATGTCGCTGATTGGGAGACAAATAACATCTGGTCTAACAACCCGTTTGGTGCAAATCTGGTCCTCTGGAAACGCTATATCGATGACATTCTCATTATTTGGAATGGATCAGTAGAGGACTTAGAACGATTTATAATGTATATAAACCAAAATAAATATAATTTAACATTCACTTCTAACATTAATAAGGAGCAGATCAACTTTCTGGATCTCATCCTAACCGGTAGGGATAATGAAAAAATAGATTCCAAAACATATTTTAAACCCACAGACGGAAATGGTTACATTGATTTCTCGAGTCGTCACCATCCTCAATGGTTAAAGAATATCCCAAAGGGACAACTAGCGAGGATAAAAAGAAATTGCACACAAGATGCAGATTTCT
Organism: Spea multiplicata; assembly: GCA_009364415.1. Classification (NCBI taxonomy): domain Eukaryota; kingdom Metazoa; phylum Chordata; class Amphibia; order Anura; family Pelobatidae; genus Spea; species Spea multiplicata. Next base: position 882 of record VKOC01021598.1, read on the forward strand.
TCTCACAGAGTCAAAACTTAATAAAGAAATTTGAAGAGAGAAACTATCCGAAAAAGTTATTGACAGAAAGTCTCTCACAAATCACAGATATAAAGAGAAGTGATATGTTACAAAATAAACATAAACATCAAAACGAAGATTTAAATTTTAATTTTGCATTTTGTACACAATACAACGATAGGGCATGGCAAATTAAACGGGCTATTAAGAAATGTTGGCCAATACTACAGGGGGACAGCATTTTACATAGTTTTCTTCCAGAAGAACCAAAGGTTATTTATAAAAAATTAAACAATTTGAAAAATATTGTGGCCCCAAGTGCCCTTCCAAAAATAGGAATTGAAGAACATTTTCTATCTAAAAAATCATTTGGATTTTTTCGTTGTGGAATGTGTAAGTTTTGTAAAACATGTCACGCGCAAAATAAAAAGACGACCACCTTTAAATGTACCATCACAAAAAAAGAATACGAGATCCGCCATTTTATACATTGTAAATCAAAAAACGTCATTTACCTTCTAGAGTGCAAATGCGGTACTCAGTACATCGGCCGCACCTCCAGAGAACTTAAAATTAGGGGTCTTGAACACCTGGGCGGTATTCGAAATAAAAGTGTAAAACACAGTGTCCCTAGACACTGTGTTAATTGTACAGATTTTTCATTCCCTGATTTTAAAATGATCGGTATAGATAAAATATCCCCCCATTGGAGGGGTGGAGACATAAAAGAAATGCTAGCGAAAAGAGAGACCGAATGGATTTTTAAATTTCAAACGTATAAAAAGGATGGTCTAAATGTTGAATTGGATATATTAACGTTTTTATAACTCATTATAATTTTTTATTATTTATTTACTTTTTATTTTAAATTTTATTTCTTTTTGTTTAATATTTTACATCCATTTTTAATTTTCTCAATATTATATATTTTTTACATTATTTTTTTATATTTTTTATATATTTTAATACATCTTAGTATTTTACATTTTTAATTTTTTAAATCTATTTTGATTTTCTCATTTTTTATATTATATTTTTTACTTTTTAACACTAATATTTTTATATATTTTTTAATATATTGTTATACATTTTTTTAGTTACTTATTATTTTACTATATTAATCCTACATGTACACCTATTTTTATATTTTTTATTTATTTTTTTATTTCTTTTAATTCGATTATTTTTACATATATATATATACTTTGCTTATACTTTGTTATTTACAATATTGATTTTTTGCTAAATAAAAATTTTTTTTGTTAATACTAATTTTTGCTAATACAATTTTTTGTTAATACAGATTATACCCCATTTCAGGGGATTCTTTTGTCCAATTTACCATTTTATTACCTTCCTTTTTTATGTTATCCTTCCTATGACTTAACTCCTTTTTTATGGTATCCTTCCTATGATTTAGTTCTTTTTATTTCTTCCCTTGGATTTATATATTGTCTCTTACCTGTATTTTGTATCCGGAAATAAGACACACAAATTCATTTAATTTTTATATTATTTATTCTTATTTCACTACTATTTCCTTTGGTCCGTGGGTTTCTTCCATTCATGCTATACATATCTGTATTTTAAGACGTTTAAATATAATACTATGCTCGTTTCTTCTCTTCGTTGCCGATTTTGAACGAACTTTATTGCTACGGCTTTGAGAACTGGCAAGAAAACGGACGTATCTACGCCAATACGCGGTTACGCGATGACGCACCCATAATACACACAACCGCGAGGACGCTTCCCTTTAAAAGCCGGAAATTGAAGAAACGAACCCACGGACTTTTTTGATTTTATTTGCTTCCAGTTAGAATTCACGAATCCGATTTTCTCCTGAAGAAGCCAATTGTTTTGGCGAAACGCGTTGAGACCGGTTTTCCTTTGGATTCCTTTTATATTTTGGACGTTTTTATCGTGTTTCTGCATAACACCTCGGTTATGCCACCTCATTTGTGAGTTGATGAGCTCTTTCTTTATTAAACATAGCTCTTAATTACTACACCATTTGTGGTCTTGTCACTTCTATTCCAGGATTTTGGAAGATTTTTCTCCATTTGATGTGCCTCCTATATCTACCACCTTTGTGAGTGCAATAGTATCACTTTCACCTTTTTATTACTGGAACGTATTACACTATTGTATTTTATTTTTTTCTCCACATGTATATGCGCCTCATTTTTGGTTCGATTAGATCATTAGTAGGACATGCTTATGAAACGGATCCGCTACATATCAATCATACAAAGGGCTCCTGGGTATTGAGAGGTTAAGGCAAAAAAAAAAACAATCTTATCTACAAAATGATTACACAGTCTCAACATTCCAGAAAGCCCCATCCCTCTGTCCTGTCCAGCAAGGCACTAGAAAATGGTTCAAGTTTAGGCATTTGCTGCTCGTTTGTGCTTGCAAGCTGGTCCTTTTAATGATGCTGCAGTTAAGCTACGGACGTCATGATGAGATGTACATCATATGGTATGGAAACACATCAATTAATATAAATATTCATGAGCTTAAAGATGCAGTCTTAGAACATAATCCCCAATGGCATGTGAAGGTACTTCCATTAGGAGAGAGAACATGGAAAGAAGACAGACACCAGGCCCGTGACGAGTACCCCGTCATACCCACAGACACCGTTTCTAACCTCGTTTCAGAGGATCTAAGTGAGTTTATACGCGCTGGTCAAGATGGACCACCTTAGCCTAAGATTCCTTACGGTTCCAGTTTTATACACTGTATTCATTATACATCGAAGATTTATGTTTTAAAGTCGGCCCTTGGAAGGCTCGCCAATGTTCCGGGTGATAAGATTTTTGGGGGGACAGTAGGTAACCCCTTACCCCTTAGACAGCTACTTTATAGCTCTAAGGTGCATTTGCTTATATCAAAAGGCACACGCTATGAATCAGCAGAGTTCTGTGGCTTCTTAGCCAACCATATATGAACGTTAGTGGCTACTCAATTTGGCGCTAGCTGTAAATTTGTCCCTAGGATAAAAATATAGACCAAATTTCGTACATCTCTGTATGGGTCAAAACATCTGATGTTTAACCACAGTGTCATTAAAAAACATGTAATCCCAGCCTGCACCGACACTTTCAAAATATCCCCTTTTTTTTTTTTAGACACAAAAGAAAAGGAAAAATAAAATTTTCAGAAGGAAAACGATTCCCCACCCACCAGTAAAAAATATAGATTTAAAATATATATTCCTATTTATATATGTATATTCCTCTGCTAGGAGTTCATGTTTTTGTTAAAGGCTTCTAAGACTGTAGAGTTGGTGTTTTCAAAGGTCCATTGTTGGCTGGGTGAGGAAGGATTGCAAATATTCATGAAAATCCTGCGGTCGGACTCGTTGCAATCCATGCAGCTGTTGCTGGTGGGATGATAAATTGTCTTGTCCTGGGAATAAAACAAATAGCGTCAGCCGGACGCGAACTGCGTCAAGTGCAAATCCTGGTTCCTTCACAGTTGGCTATAACTCCCATAATGAACAGCTTAGGCTCATGGGAATGGACGTTCACAGAAGTGAGTGGGCCATAAGGTACCCAACTGTGATGAACACACAGCGATCATATGGCTGGCGTGTCCCATTATGTAGGGAATTGCCCCATTAATATTTTCATGTGTAACAGCTTAGTTCTTCTCCGTGACCCAAGAAGTAACTTTCTTTAGTGAATATGCCACACGGAAGTGGGTTAGCCGGGACTTAATCTTCTTTCACAAAACAAGGAGTATCAACCACCCAACCATAATAATTATTTCCCCAGGCCCTTAACTCACCTTTCTGTATCTCCACAGTTGGTTACCCTTCATGCCGTGGCAATCGTACAGCGTGATCGGGCTAGTATGAGAAACGGCATCAAAGCAAACTTTTTTAGTGTGTTGAGGGTTTCCGGGACGGATGTCTTCCCGCCAGCCGAAGGTGAAGACCTGTAACACAAAACTCATTATAAACGCGTGTATTTCCCATACTGGTGGCTACGCTGCCCATCTGACATTAATCCTATTGAGGAGGAAAGGGTAACGTTCCTACCTGAATACTGCTCCACGCATCAGCCTTCTGGCCTTTGGTGCATATATCCAGACGTAGCTCGGAGCCCATAGACGCATGCTTAGTGTCCACGCAGAGGCCCGTCTTCTTGTTACGAATCTGTACGACGCAGAATACATGAGGCAAAGCGGTCAATACGTCTGTGTTGAGTAGATAAACAAGCAGCCGAAACCAGACGCTTACAAAAACCCTACAAATGCCTCTATTTAAAGATATGGTTATTATATGTACAGGCCTACAGCGTTCAACCTAAACAGAGGATCTAACGTCTCTTAAAGAGCTATTAAACTTGTGAAATATCCTTGGCTTCGTTGATAGAACCCAAAGTTATTTTTCATGGGGTGCTAGAAATTTCAGAAGAAGATGGTAGCTGTTTGGTAGTTGGGATCTAGTTAGGATCCTTTCTAGTGATCTAGGTTGACTCACATCGCTTGAAGAACAGTGACGGGATCACTGGATCTCATGGATCTGAGCGTGGCGGTGGCTCTCAGAAACCAGCTTGTAGCTTCTAAAACACAACCCTTCTCAAAAGTCTTGGGGCTTTGTAAACGTCCCCCCCGTGATCCCTTCCTCACCTCTCCCCAGGCAGCGGCATGTGGCTCCACTGGTGGGTAGAATTTTGGGAGGTCCCAGGCTACTTTAGTCATGAACCACTTGAAGTTCTGACAGTTTAGCTTGTTGCGTAGCTCCTTCTGGGATCCCACATCCCCCGGCGACAGGTGTCTGTAATCCGGTCGGCGCTGGTAAATATACTCGGCGTATTCATCCATCCAAACTTCCGCCACGCGCTTCAGGTTCTACAACAGCAAAGAAAGGCAGCCTACATGAGTAAGTGTCCACAAACACAAAACTAAAGTTGGCCCCTTGGATACTTTCTACTTATCCAGCCCCATGGACGCCAAAGTCCTCATTCCATCATCAGACACAGAGTACATATCGGTTTCAATTCTGTTTACTGAAAAAAACGGTAATTTTACCCCAACCAAGAACCATTGCTGTACTTTATAGTCACCAGGGGGCGCTGATGCATCATCTGAAATTCCACCCCCCCCAAAAAAATGTCTGTATTTGGCTCCTAATCAAAGGGTATTATTTATAAAATAATAACAATCAGACTAACTAATTGCTGAGGATATTAGATAAATTAAAAAAATACGTAGAAGACAGATGTAGATATTAGAGAAACCGGCGGAAACAAAATTGCATAAAACAATCTCTACTTAACGTTCAAACGTAGAATAATAACTTGCCCATTCTGGCATCAGTATACTTTATTTTGCTTTCTACTACAGGTGGTAATAGATATGGTCCAAAGAGAAGCACAAGACCTTACACCGGTACTGAGAAAGGCATGTTCCAAGACAGACGGGCCTCATGCCCCTTAATAAAAATAGATAGAGAAGGGGAAGCGCATGCGCCCATAGAGTTTTGGTAAAACTGAAACAAGAGTTACTCCAGAGCTTAACAGATGCCCATGGTCATGATTTGGTTCATGTACCTCCATAAAAACTTACCCTAGCCAAGCTGACCCCCGCAGGCACTTTATACGGTACATATTTCCGGTAAATATGCCCCACTCTGGAACACGGAGCATCCTCCATTCGACCTCCACACATCCACACCTAAAAGTTATTCAAAGCAGAATATCATGAATATATAATTAGACAACATTCTCTAAAAATGAAATATCCAGGAACAAAATGTAATTTAAGCTGGAGGAACTCCCTTCTTGCAGAGGAACTAGCTGGGGTTGGCCAACGTAGTCAAAAAGAAACGTAGAGTCCCAACCTTTACAACCACATGGACCTCTTCTTCAGAATACAGAAGAAACCTCCTGAAAGATTGCGTGACTCCCTATGTACTTCAGCTAAAGACTCCAATGATTGTATCACGTAGTTCCCAGAAGATTGGATAGTTTAAGAAGAAAAAAGGTTAAAAAGCATGCACAGCCTTTATTTGTTAGGTTCTTCCGACAATCAAATAATTCTAAGAAAAGGGCGATGTTGAAAGGCATCCTCTGTGTATTACTCTATTAGGAGAAGACAATTTGGTTGTAGAGCACAATTCACATCTTGTATGGTTATTACAGGTGGAAAAATAAACTTATGGAGAATACTACTCTTCGAAAGCTGGTTTAACCCTGTGGACACCAAAAAGGAAAATGCCGTGATGAGGACATATCCATCAGGGAGGGGTATAGGCATTTTCTAGCTCCAATTTATGGAGAGCATTTAGAAACTCTCCCTGCAGTGTTCTGTGTATTGCTGTCAGCACCGCCTGATAATAAATAAGCTTAGTTAACCCCCATGGCCAAGCGATCGTTCATTTTATAACTTCCACCCGCCCTCTCCTTGCATCCAGCCCCTCTGTACTCGTGATTTCACTACAGTAATTAATCTATCAGATACAGATGACTGCACCACTTTATCTTAATTCCAAGACAATAAACGAAGCTGTTACTGTGTGACATGTCCCAAGCACGTCAAAGGGTCTCCCAGCGGGTGACTAATTACTAAGGGTGCGACAGTAACCATCTCTAGTGAAGCGGGCATGTTGTATGGCAGGGGGTTCATGGCACTACACAGATGTCGGGAATAATAAAGACACAGGAATCTGTGCTCATACGTGGCGTGTCAATGCGTATGCAGGAAAAAGGGATCTGGCTATCATGGAAAATGCATATCTATAGCCTCATGTTGGCAATGTGGTGGGGTATCAACAGTAAGACCGACCTTGAAGGAAATTTCATACTGCTCTCCTCCCCAGATCTCCAAACCAGGGTCATAGCCTCCAAGTTCCCAGAACCACTTTTTATCTACTGCAAATAATCCACCGGCCATAACTGGAGACCTGTAATGAAACAAAATGGAAAGCCCAGGCTCAGGTCTGAGGTGTAGAAATGCTTATTGTGGAAATAGTGGCATAAAGGTGAGAGGTCCTCCGTCCTGAAGGGATCCACGTCACACTGTACTGAGGAGATTACTACGAGGTCCACTCCTTTTTACATAACAGAGAGTAAGGAGGAGGTCTGTGGCTGATCTGGACCTGATCTCTGTTGAAGGATCTTAGGCATTGAACTTGGTCCATTTGGTCATCACTCCATAAAGAAGAGATGATGAAGCTTCATATTTCTTACTTACTTGTGATTACTTTAAAATGGCCCCAAAAAAGACTGGTCTAAGTATAAAAGATCTGTAACCTATCTCATGTGGATACATTTTAGGAAACAGCATATCAATGAATACGCGGACAATGTCAACCGCTGGTTGGGTGAATTTGATTACGTGTTTCAAAGGAACCTGGAGGAGGTTAGAGATGGTGAAGGGCCTACATCACGCAGCTGTGAGGGAAATACTGATTAAATTATTTCACAAGGAAGTGATTTTGTCCTTGACAAAATATGGCCTCTTCACCAAGATACAAAAGTTTTCTGTGTGAAATTCTTGAAATGACACATTTAGTTCTGGAGGTTTAATCAGATATGTGGAAAACTAAGGGCCATAGTCCAAACGCAAGGGGGGAAAAAATCATACGGCAACCGGCCACCTCCTCTTTAACAAAGTTTACAGGTAGATAAGAAAAACCTATCCACTGGATAAACGTGGGGGGAGGATAAATTGGGTGCTTTTATGTGCTTTTTTTCTTTTTTGCCACTAGTCTTAAAGATGCAAAGCGCTTGGATGACCATCAATAAAACTTGAGAGGATGAGGTACCTCTTATTACAAACGCTGCAATAGAAGAAGACTAGTGTGCGGGAAGAGAACAGATGATGAATACAGAGAAGAATTCCCAGTCATATGATCCTTTTAATCCTATCCCTTCACATGTTGTCTGTTATCTGTAATACATTTCTTCTAATGGCCACGTTCTGATGTATCCACTGACTCAATCTACCCTGGACTCTTATGCTGTTGACATGAAAGGTTATAAAATGACAACATAACAGAATTACAAAACAGAGTCAAAAGAGTGTAAAACTCACTCAAACGGCTCGCTGGGATCCGAATTCTGCAACTCAGGAGGAATCGGGATGCGTTTATAAAACATCTCCCAGTCGAAGGCTCCCCGCATGGCATCTCCAGCCTGGGTTTCGTACTGAAAGTGGTCATGATCAATAACATCGATCATTGGGCACACGATAGTCTTGCGGTTCTGAGCGATTCGGTCTGCGGGAGGACAAAAGTTTACATCAAAATGCCAATGGGAGACAGGAGCCAAGCAAACTTGATGCGCATTCATATCTATGGAAGGTAAGATAAAGCTCCATTGAATCCTGGATACAATGGCGTGTACTGTTGCCACTTGAACCGTCGTACAGTAAGGAAAGATTCAGGTCAGAAACTCAGCCAAAAGGAAGTATGTCAGCAATAAATGCCAGTTTAAATCCTGTCCATCCTCATGGCAACCATTCTCTACAGAAACATAAAAAGGCCTTTGTAGGAGGACAGGAGGGATCTCTGTGAATCCCGGGCCGTTTTCTAACATTCTAACTCGCTAACCATCAAAATGCTGGCTGAATGTTATGTACAGCTGGGTGTCAGCGTAATTACTTTAATCAGTCTTTTGGTCTCATCTTAGGTTCATGATAGCTTTATGCCCGTTTAGCTATATTAGCCCCTACCATTTCCAGTGAATCTATCGCCCTCTCAGTAAAGTAAAACTTCCTTAGGTTACATCTAAACAGCTGACCCTCTGGTTTCAGACCACGGCCTGTAGAGGTGATCTAGCCGAAGGTGACAGAACTCACCCAACAATGGCGGAAGCCAGTTCACATTAGCTTCACAGTGAGAGTCGAGGAACGTTATGACTTCTCCAATGGCTACTGAAGCTCCAAGCATGCGAGTACGGATCAGGCCTTCTCTCTTCTTCGTTCGGACAATCCTCACCTTAGGGAAGTTAACCATGTAGTCCTCCAGACGTTTTTTCAAATGCTCTGTGTTTAGGAGAGATTACATAATTACGGTCAAACACACACACAAAAAAAGGAATGCCTTATATGACAGAGCTTTACTTTGCACGACTCTTCCCTACACCCAGTATTATTCCTGAGCGGATAAACGTTGGGTTAAAATCTGACAATTATGAATTCCGTGAAGGTAAAATCGAGTTCAGCAATTGAACTTGGCAGCTTCTACAAGGACATGACCCAATTTAAGGATGCACCTGCAGATAATGTTAAATACGTGGCACCTCCAATTCCCAATAAACGTGTTCAAATACAAACATGATGCACAAAACCCCCCAAAAAACTAAGGCTAAAAGGATTCCATGGAATATTTTCTTAGCCGAGGGAATACCGTGAGTTTTATTTCATGGAGAAGAGCTGATAGAATGTGATGAGAAGTTGCGGTCCGACTCAACATGGTCAGGATCAATAGCGGACAAAGTAAAACACTGCTGTAGAAGGTCCACACATTTGTTATCCATACTTTCAGAGACATAGGGGTCATCTGAGCTTGGTAGGAACATCAGCTGCAGACTATACAGAGTCGAGCTGAAAGACAAGGTCTTAGTGACCTGATCCTTGACTACTCAGGTCAAAAACTCACAACTCAGCATACAGCAGTTCAATTCAATACAATGAGTGTGTAATAACCCTTCCTTCTACTCAGCTGCGACGTAGACCTATCATACAAAATGATTCCAGGTTTTGTAAAAGATAAATTTGGTGGCCGTAGAAGACATCACGCAGGTAGAAACAGCCTCATCTTTCGAGCAGAACATTATTATCTTTAAACAGAGTAGAACCCTTCTGCTGCAGCTTAATAGAATGCAATATTATCACGCTTGTCTCCCGATATAGCTGCTTTGATTGAAGTATAAAGGAACGCCGTAGAATATAAAGTGACAAGCAATTTCAAAAGGAATATGGAGGCTTAAATAATAAGCTAACCAGAGTTCATGTAGTAAACCACAAATACAATATATCCAACGCTTTGGCGCTTATTTAACAGGACTCAGCGCTAATGAATATCTTGGTATCATGCAGAGGATTATGTGAATTCACTACTCTATGAGTAATTGTCGCCAATAAAGTTGCTGTTCCACTTAGACAAAACAGCATTCTCTACGACGTTGAGTCTTTAACACAAGTTTACGCCTTTTATTGGGCCAATATGGAAAAAGGTGTAAACTTTACGTTGGCTTTCGGAATCGTTCCATATGACCGCGAAATCTTTGAGGTCTTGAAATCTTTTGTTACGTTACATCTTATGCTATGACGGCCCAAATAAAAGGAATCAACTACAACCGAAATCCATTTGGTCTGATGCGGCTATCCCAACTGTTCTTATTTGTAACTTGAGGGAACAAACCTTAGAGATCTGCCATTTTATTCATTCCTCTGAAGGATTAAACACTTAAAGAAGATTATTCAGCTTCTATGGAAACAGCCTATCAGTGCTTGCCACGACAATTAAATATCCCTGGCGAAACTGATCAATGAGGAATAAATGTTACGCAGTTAAAAGTTATCTCTGGCAAGGGTTTGGGCGCTCAGTACTGGAAATAACGTTTTTAATGATGCATAGAGCACCTTTAACGCCATTGAAGACCCATCTCAGAAGTTGAAAGCTTCCACGAGACAACAAAGAATCTCAGAACTATACATTGAACCGGAGATGAATACCGGTTTGTGAATACAAGATGCAGATGTGGCTCCAGCTCCCAATCCTACCCTTTGGTGGAGTTGGGCAGAGCCGGGTCCGTGCCGCCATGCCCCGGTAGAGTATAGCGCCTGAAAGCAAAGCAACAAAGCTTCGGTGATTCCACTCATACTAAGAACCGGTTTACTCTTTGACTGCAGTCCTCTGGGGCGGCGTAGCAGACATTAAAGCTTTACGGGTTTAATAATTCAGCAGCTACATGTGGCTTTCAAGGAACGGATAAGGCAAAAATTGGCTCAGTTGGGAACAAAAAGATCTGAAAAGATTGTGAAGCACTTGCCAGGAATCCTAACAGCTCCAGAAAAGCTAGTTACCGTGTAAATATATTTAAAAAATAATGAGATTTGGGCACCTGGATAGGACAACAAATAAATCGACAGGTGGAAAATTCTCGTTTCTACTGCTGGATATGAAATAGAAGGGGGGGGGGTCAGTGTAGAAAAGTACATCCATTAGAATTAGGATTTATCCAGATTATCTGTATTTTATATTTCATTAGCGCTAAGTAAACATACAGACCATGCAACAAAAAAAGGATACAAATAAATCCTACATAAAATTGATTTTTGACCAATCTTACGTGAAGCTGGGAAAACGATTTAATAAATGTAATGATTATGATATAGGGAAAGGAAGCTAGGCAAGTAAAAGTCTACCCAACATACAAACAGTGGGATCCTAAAACCTCTAATGGGTATCTGAAATATTACAGAGCCTTCGTTATCTCAGTTAACTATCCAAGCTAGAGCCAGCACCCAATTTTATTGTCTTTTTAATGCAGGGTCTAATAAATTTAATACATGTTGGAGTCATTTTTGCATGGACTCCAATGCCCTTAACTGTATGTAAACAGGAGCCATGGATTGTTCCATTATTTCTTCAGTTATTTCTTCTGTCTTCAACATAAGCAAGAAGCAATAGTGTGTAAACTTCTTGCACATGCTCAGTAGAAGCAGCAGTCCACTGAGCATGTGCAAGAAGCATACTAAGGTATGCTCTTTGCTTCCAGCACGGGAAGCTGGGGAGGAGTTAGATAAGACAGAAGCCTCAGTTTCTACCTCCAATAACTAATACATGCCTGCACATTTAACATGAAACCAGGCCCGTAGTGGTCTTTTAAGGAGTCTGTTAAATAAAACTGAATCTGATTGTATTTGACACATTAAGTCTATTCGCTAAAGGATGAGTTTACACAAAAGTTAAATATTTCAATGTGTTGTGACTGGGCATTACGAAGGATAAGCGCAATGAGCTTCTCCTTGTCCCTTGAGTTAGCCCTGCATTATGCATTTTGATATCAGTGAACCGAAACGTACACTTCTTCTGTAAACTCTCTCTTTAGTGAATGGACCCTATTTTCTGCTTGGGTTACTTAGATATTGACCACCATTTTTGGACTGCACTGATTCTGCATTCAAGTTCTGCCATGGTGTATATGTATGTGTGTATGTATATATGTATACACATACACACACACACACGCTTATACTTTCCTAGACAAGTTTAGCGCACTCCACATGCCTTCAGATTTGAGCGGTTGACTGGCAATCAAGCTGCGTGGCAGATAGGGATGCAGGAATTGCGCCCCCCACCCCGCACCCTTGTCGCATCCGGATTTCCAGGAAAATATGTGCTTTTGACACGCTAGGCTCCTTTTAAATCTGATAGATGATGCGTGTATAAAGTCAACAGGTTGCAATTACAATCTAAACACGAATGGTCCCAATACAATTCAAGCCACCGGCAAAAGGGCGAGTGCAAACAAAAAGGGCAGCAAAGCATGGCTGATACGGCTCCGGCTTATGGCGACCATTGGGGACCGAACAGATGGGAGGTCTGCGGAAAATTAAAGAGGCTCTCAGGGAGGCAATTAGGGCTCTGGCAGCCAAAGCCCAGCTAAATAATTTACTCTGATTGCAGGGGAAAAAAGAGAACAGCTGTTCAAATTTCACACAAAGTATTCTACATTGATAGAGCTGCCAAGGAGTACGGAATTATTTATCAGAGAGGGAAATAATAATTCTGATGTATGGATGGATAACAGTTCTACGCAACATAACACCAATGGGTTTTTGTATTAGAAAGTGAACATTTACCACCATGCAGCTCGAATATTAAATATCATTAAGGCAGGGATGGAAGGGTTCGTTAAATAAAGCAAGAGTCTTGCCGGTGGGTTTGCAGATTCATCTCACCAAATTCACTGTGAAATATGAGGGCCGACCCTGGCAAGTTCCTGGACCTGTATAACGCATAGCTCAACATCTCACTGACTTACCTATACATTGTGTAGGGCCAGGTAATCTCTTTTGGCAGGAGAAGCTCACAGTACTTGACGGCTAATAAGAACCCATCAGCCCATCAGCTCCAGCCTTATTCGGTCCTTGGTCTTGTCTTATCTTTATGCCTATCCCATGCACCAAAGCAGAGGTCTGGAGTGATAGACCTTGGGGGTCCCATGACAGAAGATGGAGGAGGAGAAAGGTAGGAGATGGGGACAAAGCGGAGTAGGAGATGAGGAGAAAGAGTAGGAGATGAGGAGAAAGAGTAGGAGATGAGGAGAAAGCGGAGTAGGAGATGAGGAGAAGTGTTAGGGCAAGTGTGACCCTGTATGTCTGTAGCACATATGTGGGCGTATGGACAGTGTACAGTATGTGCATTTGTGTGTTTATAGGCAGTGTATGTGTGTAGTGCATGTGTGTGTGGGCAGTTTTGTGTAAGGGCAGTGTGTGTATTATATAATATATAGTAATATATATATATATATATATATATATATGTGTGTGTGTGTGTGTGTGTGCTGGTGTGTGTGTGTGTGTGTAAGGGCAGTGTATATGGCAGTGTGTGTGTAAGGGCAGTGTATATGGCAGTATGTGGGCAAGCGTGTGTAAGTGCAGCTTATGTGTATATTTATATAATATATTTTTATGGGGGGGGGGTAGTGGCCCCAGTGCATTTCTTTGCCCCAGACAGCCCTGCATCAGCCCAGGAGATGGGGGAGACTGTGGTTTGCCTTCTGGATAAACAGACACGGAGAGGGTCACATTCTGTATAGGGATGTACCCAAAGCTTACTATCCCGATGTAAAGGGACGAGCAGACGGACTTCCAGATGCTGAAAAAGCTATCAATTTAATATTCTTGTTCTTGAATGTTCTATTCATTATTATTTTTTTTTTTTACATTTAGACTAAGCGCCTCTCAGGCTTCCTGTAATTAATACGGGTTGCCTGCAGCGTGTTCCGAGCGAAACCGTCAGCATCGTGTCCACAGCCCATGCATTTCTAAACAACCGGGAGTAAATGTGATTCGCAGCTATTTACCGACACAGTCTGATATTCAAGCTTTGAGCACCGAGAGAAAATAATAGAAGAAGAAAAAAAAAATAAAGACAGATTGCTCATCCAGTTTCCACATACAGAGCAGCAGAAGATAAATCACGAGAAGGCGCTGAGTGAAAGGACTCGGAGCGTCGTCACTGATTGAAGGCCTGAAGAATACGCAGCTGTCTGATGGCTGATTGAGATTCTGCCTGAATATCCCATTCCCTCTCTCCAAAATACGTGTCTGTTCTGTATACAAAGGCAACAAAATAAAGCAAGCGCTTCGACAAAGCCCTATTTTACGCAAGCAGCGCCATATTCTGAAAGTAAATGTTTAGCAAGGGAAAGAAGCAGAAGCCTGATGAGGACCAAAATATATTCTCCGGAATCACAAAGGGAGATTTAAAGAGAAAACAACATCGTCACAGCTTTTAGCTTTAATAAAACTGCTGTCTATTTTGCTTACTTTAACCATTAAACACCATTACACGGCTTTATTTGGTACATAAGCCGTAAAATGAAGCACCTGGGGACGGCGTCAGATACGCTTTAAATGTCAAGAACTTTTTTTATATGTGATTTTCTCCCGTCCCTTATACACTACTGTTCAAAAGTTTGGGGTCACTTCCATTTTGAAATCCAGAAATCCAGCGCAGACGGGGTTAATGTTGTAAAGGACTATTGTAGCTGGAAACGGCTGATTTTTAATCGAATATCTTTATAGGTGTACAGAGGCCCTTTATCACTCCCATCACTCCTTTATCACTCCCATCACTCCTGTGTTCCAATGGCACGTTGTGTTGGCTAATCCAAGTTTAAGTTTAAAAGGCTAATTGATCATTAGAAAAACATTTTGCAATAATGTTACAGCTAGAAATTTCCTGGTTTTCCATGAAAACAGCTCAGCGACCCCAAACATTTGAATGTTATATATACTATGTCATTGAGCTTCTTCGTATCGCTAATCCAGAACGTGACATCTCCCCGACTTCAAACATTAATCCTGTGCCACAAGCTCTCTGCCAATATCCCTGGACCCTTTTAACCCTTCACATTCTGTCTCCAAATCCTACTGCATCTTAATACTATACCTTGGTCCCTATACAAGGCAAAATGCAACCGATGCTCTGATACATGTGCTTATACTCCTTGGCCTTGACTTCGGCCACTACTTAAAAATTACATATGCTAGGTCCAGAAGGTGTCTATGACTACGCAGTATATTTAAGACGTGGCGTACCCTGTGCATCTCATCGACACTCAATGGGTTTTCTTTTTCCGGTTTCCATCGGAATGTTCATTTTGGCAGAACATTGCTCATGGAAGATTTCCTGAAAGCTTGAGAGTCTTGAAACATACAAACCTTTGTCACTGAAGTCATCGACCAGGACTATCTCCGCGATGAGCTCGGGGGGAGAGCGGTTAAGTACGCTGTGCACGGTCCGCAGGAGGGAGGACCAGCCCTCGTTGTGAAAGGGAATGATCACGCTGGTGTTTGGCAGCTTCGACGAATACAGTTTGCTCTTGCAGCTAGAAAGCCAGAGAAAGACACAAACGGGACAGCTGTCAGCTTTTCATGCAGAACATGCCCCGAGCGCGTGTTAAATAAGGACAACTGGCGAACATCTGGGAAAACACCAGCCGAGAGGTGTGAAAGTACACACGGGACTGGGAGAGCTACACATAATAACATTAAAGAGCGCGACGATGCAGAACGGGTCTCTGCGGACAGACGCCAGGCAAAGGCAGAGCAATTTATCATCTTTTCCTAAAGAGATATTCGCAACACCGTTAATCACTGTCAGCGCCGTATTCTCTGGGCGATACCAACGCTGTTATGATAAGTGGATGAATATTTCATAAACACCCGTTAAGTGTTTATCTCAAGCACTCCACACATAAGTGCAGCGATATCGAACACTATCCTCTCTAAAATGAGGCACATGGGTCCTTCTCAAATTCCACTCTATAGCGTATGATGCCTGGTATTTAAAACCATATAACAACCCCTTTGATACCGGCCGGGAAGTCAGTAATTGCTCTTTTGGTGGTTATTTGGGTGATTTAATCAGTGATGGAACACATCAACTATTTAAGGCGGAAAGTTTAAAGACCAACATTCAAGTTTACTTGAACTAAGAAGACAAAAAATATTGGTATCAAAATGTGATGAGGTATAGTCAAGATGCGCTGCTCCTTTAATGCAAAACTTTTTTTTTGCAACAGTGTAATCTTTACATAACTGTGCGTTCTCAGGATCTCAAGGGTAATTTCTCCCCATTAAGTTAGATATGCCCTATTGTTATCTTGCTGGTTGCTGTTGTAATGTACTTGTCCATATTGAATACATCATTCATTCATTCACATTCTGGATTAGAAAATGTATGTGAATATATACATAACTACTAATAACTTCAACAAAAGCTAATTGGAGTCAGGAGTTGGCAAACCTGGAGTCCAATCAATAAAACAGGATGGGAAGTGAGTTTTAGAGCTACTTTGACACGAAAAAACACAAACATTTTGAGTTTGCTGTTCAAGAATCATCTGTTCATGTGAACCATGCTTCACAAACAATTCTCAGAAGACCTGCAATCAAGAATTGTTGGTTTGCATGAAGCTGAAAAGAGTTATAAGGTCATCTCAAAGAGTTTACATATTCTTCAGCCCACAAATTGTTAATAAATGGAGACAATTTAGTTCTGTGGCTACTCTCCCTAAAAGTGGCTGCTCAGCCATGATGACTCTAAGGGCACAACACAGAATGCTCAATGAGGTAAAAAGAATCCTAAGGTAACAGCTAAAGGCTTGAAGGAATCATTGGAACTGGTTAACAATAACATCTCTGTTCATGAGTCTACATACACAAAACATTAAAAGGCATGGAGTCCATGGCAGGACACTACAGATGAGTGCTCTCCAAAAAAAATAATGCTGCACACCTGAAGTTTGCCAAACAGCACCTTGAAGAACTTTGGGTGAACGTTGGGTGATGCAGCAGGACAGTCAATCTAAATCAATCTACTACAAAATAGCTTTAAAAATCTGTATTTTGAAGCGGCCCAGTCAGAGCCCAGACCTTAACCCATTAGGGATGCTGTTAAATGAACTTAAGAGAGTCGTTCACATCAGACATCCCAGGAATATGGCTGAGCTTATCAGTTCTGCAAGTTCTGTAAGGAAGAACGGTCCAAGAACGGTCCTCCTGAACGTTGTGAAGGCCTGATCCTGAGCTACGGAAATGTCTGACGTTATTGCTGCCAAAGAGGTTCGACCAGTTAATAAAGCCAAGTGGTTCACTTACTCTATAAATTAAGGCACATTAAACATTCACAGTGTTGATAGAAAAACAATGTTTAGTGGGTGTGCGCATGACATGTTTGTGTGTTATTAGCTTAAGCACATTGTATTTGCCTACAGTTATATATCATATATTCATATGTATATAAAAAAACAAAAACAAAAAAGTTTGGTCACAGCAAAGCTCAATGAAGAGCTGCCAGTGGAGGACTATAAATGCCAGACGAATGTTTTGGAGAACAGCGATTCTTCGTGCCGGGAGAAGCAGATATGTAGACAGGTGTTACATTCTCTGTACTGCGGAAATATCCAGGTGTGAAGCAGGGTTTGCCAGAGAGCACTATGGAGAACAGATCGCCCCGCTCGGTCTGCCCGCTTGTGAAATTATTCATCTTGCATTCCGCCGGTCGGTTGTAGGTAACTGTGAACACTTCATTAACTGGTGACAATTGAGCTTCTCTCCAGCTTCCGAAGCCAAGAACTACTAGCCGTCACCAATTTATTTTAGGAAGATATTTTTTTTTATGTGCAGTCAGCAGAGGATGATGTGCTTTAGCTACAGAATTACTGATTATTATATCAAATCCAATAGATTTATTGTAAGTCAGGGCTGGAGAAATTCAGATGCAAGGAGCTTGCGTGTTCTTCTTGCTTGTGGTCAGACCCAGACTAGATGTCTGGCAAACCGGTACGATAGCCAGTGGGCCGGGGACTGAAGGCACCGCACGTTTACCTTTAGGGATACACATGGCCACACGCTGCTAAAAACATAGCATGCCGCCAAACACATATGCAGCAGATGGCGACACTTTTCTTCCCCAGCCTGGCCTTATTTGTGGTACGGAATGTCTTCCATCTTTTGACACTCCATGTCTAAGTCCTAATTTGAACAGCATAATACGTATTCCCCAATGCAATGTTTCTCATCTAAGATCACATGCCCCCAATATATACCTCTCTGCAACATGTTGTATTTTTTTCTTTTAATACTTAATACAGGGGTCAAGCCAAAAAGTTAGCAGACATTTTTTCCTAATCATGTTCTATATATATTTTTTTATTATTATTATTTAATTTTGTTTAATTTTTTTATTTTTAGAAAGAAAACACTCACAGAGTATGTTACTATGTAATATTTTATATTTTATAGAGGCACTCAAAGACACAAGGTGCGTCACTTTCTGATTCCTTACCCATCGTTAATAAAGATAACATGATGATGATATAGTGTGGTGGAAATCTTACACACTTCAAGGTAATGAAATAAATAAGTATAATCCATTTAGTTGCCAGAAAAGCAGCCTTTATCGTGGAGATCTGAGAACTGTTCATTATAAATCCTAATGCTGTATAAATATTTGCTCTTAGTTATTTGGCCATTTTTTGGCTTTGTTTGATGTTCGGATTATAATGTTTGATATTTTGCTCATTGATATTCCTTTTAAATTTCCTCGTGTTTTTAAAATGTATTTATTTTTTGCAATTTCTCCTTTGCACAAAGTGAGACCACATAGTGGGCTTCATTTCAGACGGTGTGGCCCCATAATAATGGTTCAGGGAAATGCAAAGAATTATCATTTTCTACCAGGCAAAATAAACAGCAATTACTGCACCTGCCTTAATTAGGATTTACTTAATCATAACAAATAAATCCAAGTCAAGGACAACAAGTAATCCCCAGACAAAAGAGAGAGTGAATTTTCATGCCTTACAAATGATGAGAGAAGGTTTTAAGCCCTCCGTCACCCGCTATATCACTATATATATATTTATCCCACAGACAGTCTTCCCTTTAGTATGATTTATGTGATGCCCCAGCCAGTCCGCCTTGTAAATTAATGCCCCATTGCCCCACACCCTTGTGTAATGGCCCCAGCCAGCTCCACATTGTATATTTATCCCAACACCCAGTCCCCCTTTAGTATTGATTTATGTGATGCCTCCAGCCAGCACCCCCTTGTGAATTAATGCCGCCACACCCTTGTATATTGCCCCCACAGCCCTGACACGCAGATTACATCCACAGGACCTGCCTAGCACCCATACTGGAAGCATAGGACTTGCCATCTTTGCCCCCAAACAGCCTCCCTGTGATATCTTTGCCTCAAACAGCCTCCCTGTGCCATGCTTCCCCCCACTTACACATCCATGCTATCACACACATTCATTCACAAATATCCATTCACTCATTCACAGATACTCATTAATTCCCTCACCCACAGATAACTATTCACAAAGATTCCTTCATTCAGATACTCATTCATACACCCCTTTACCTGAACTGCAGATCTCTTTGTGCCGCTCAGAGACTTCCGCAGGGGCCACTGCTTCCCTCTGAATTACTTGCACTCTGTGCAAATTATTTCTCTTTTACCGCCCAGGGGAAGCAGGAACAGAGCAGGGTCATGTGACATGATGTAAACCGACGTGACTCCACTGGGTCCCTGTTTCCCCTAGGCGGTACAAGAGACGTTGTCACAGGTAAGCATCGGGTCCTTGCGGAAGTGATTGCGAGCGGTCTCAACCGTAGTTGCTTCCCTGCCTGCGAAATCACTTGGCACCGTGTTGTAGGACTGATAGCGGGTCTGTGCATTTACAGGACAGACTAATTATTATAGAACTGAAATTCTTCTGAGCATGTATAGGAAGTCTACATAAGTATATTTATGGTTCAAAGGAAGGAAATCAGACTCCGGGCGAAATTATGCATGCATTGAATTACATGCAGTAAGAGGTACTGTAGCCCAAGAAACCAACAGCAGTGGCTGAAGTGTACCTTTAATATTAATGTATGGATGTATTTTTAATAGGGGCAATGGTTGATAAATATAGACACACAATATGTGTTCTCTTAATACTTGATATTTGTGACTACATAAACATAGGCTGAATTAGTGGGTGAATTGTAATTTATTTTGGGTACACTGGGTTTTAAAAATCCACCTATTTCCAGTTTCTGCAGTCAAAACATATTCCAAATATTTTTATCTAAAGTCTAAATGGTAATATTTGCGTCAAACACTTTTCAAAAGAAAATAAGCGTTCCTGATCACTCGTACCGATGCACCCTTTACAGTGCCTTTAAAAAGCACGTTTTAAGAAAAGGTTCTTATTTATTCATATATTCTTTGAGCTATTTCTTTTTCCAGGCTTCCGCTACCCTCCGGAAGATGGATTTTTGGTAAATAGGTTTTATCCCAGTGCCAAGCGTGCTGCGCAGAACAAGCCGTGGGTGTACTCTACACGCGCATGAAGGTCCATCTGTAAGATTACGGGGTACGTGCATGCACAGTAAGCATCTAGCTGAGAAAATAGGCAAGGAGCCGCAGAGGAACATTTGAATAATAACGTTGCGGAATATTTCATGGAGGTCGGCAATGTCCCCTCCTGCTTCGTATTCTTTACTCCCTCCAGGAGACGTAGTTTTCAGCAGATAAAGATAGTTTTGTTGTATTCTTCTTGCCTGATCTGCGCAAAGTTCAGACTCAAGGGAACACTCAAGAAAAGCACGTAAAGAATCCAGTTCTATCCACCAAGCCAATGGATCAAACCGGTTCAAGAACAGATCCCTTTAGCTGATTGGAGGGGGGTATATCGCGTGCAAGAAGAGTTCAACCAATCACATTTCCTGCATGGAAAATAGCTTGGATAGGGGCAAATGCCTACAGGGGGATTCAGCAGAATGCCCCCCCATGCGTTTGCAAGGGGGACACCACAAATATTTAAAGGGACTGTGCAGGCATCATTTAAATTAGAGCGCATTTTATGGCAGCAGCGTCCCTTTAAAACCTCAAACACAACATATAGATAGTATCAAACTATTTGAATGCTTAATTTGGACAAAAATGTACAGAAACCAGAAACATACGTATGCCTGCACTTTAAATGTTAATTGCAAACAACGTGACGGCTCCAAGTTGAGGGGGGAGAATTTTGCTTAGGATTTTTATGATCGGAATACTCACTTCGGGTGCCGGATGTCTGGAATCGATCTGTTAAGAGAGATTTTGTCGCTGACATATATGTTGAATCCATTTTCCCTGTAAGCCTGATCCACGCGATCCGCATCCGTCATCGGGAATGGTTTCCCATGTTCTCCGTTTCCTAAACATGCGTACAGAACATTCTCAAAATCAAATTTGAAAAGTGAATTTGTCTAAAATGTATTAATGTAGCTGTATTACTATATTAATCAGTATATGTATATATATATATATTATATATATATATATAATATATATATATATATATATATATATATATAGCACTGTATGAATTAAGAGAAAGTATATACATTTGCTGGTTCGGTTCCCTACTTATTACATCATCAAAAGGGGCTATAGGATGATTATTATCGTTTAATGTCATGAATATGTGGACAGCCCAAATACCATTTAGTCTGGCGTTGCTGTAAACATTCAACTTTTTTGCCCAATTCTACTATTCTTTTATCATTCCAGCCGGGCAAACATTAAAATAACCCCAGCTCTTCCAGATGATCGCAATCCTCCCGAGACGCGATTATACGGCGTGGCGACTACCTGCTCGCTCCTGCTCTCTTCTGATCTGCTCATAATCATGCCAGTCCTTTTTTCCGGGTGCTTTTTCATGGACGACCTCATCCTTCTGTCTCATCAGCGCAACCTTTAAACGACATGGAGATACACAATAAAAGATTGATTCTTTTAACACTTTGTTCACTTCTTCGACGCGCGCCAAACGGTTCTTATAATCAGCGCACACATTCTGCTCGATGCTAGCTGCACGCATCAACATGTAAAACGCGCACTCCTTGTGAGGCCCGGCGCGGCACACGCACAGCATTCAATCATATCATGTAGCGGCGTCTGCTCCGCTGTGGAATACTAATGCCCGCTCCTGACGATGCGGCCCACGGACGAGCCCTCGGAGGATGAAGAACCCGGTCCCTTACCGCTAGGCTGTTCAGCCAGAGGCCGAGGGGCAGGATGTGGCCCTAAAGGACCTTGGTGTCGCATTGCATATATATATATATATATATTTAATATAAATATTATATATAATATATAAATACGTATTCGCCTCTACTAGAGGTCGTCCCAAAATTTGAATATTAATTTAGGGAAAAAAAAAAAGAAAAAGCCTGAATATAAGACTACCCTAAAGGGAAAAAAACGTTTTACTAGCAAATATTAATTCACACGTAAACTATTTTTTCATATTTATTAAAAACAATGCTTGAGAAAAATGCATTTGTTGTTTTTATTTCCTTTTATTTGCCAACCTGCCCCACAGTTTGCTATTCTGCCCTCCAGATATGCCTTATACTCCCTATTTACCACTCTGCCCCCAAGATATGCCTTATTTTGTTATCTTTTATTTATATATCGCCAACAATCTACCCAGCGCTTAATACAATACATATATTCAAGGGGTCTGACAAGACAAGAATTGACAGACTAAGACAAACCGAAACATAAAGAGCCCCGTAGAGAGCCCGGCTCGCAAGCTTACAATCTTGAGGGAATGGGGTGACAAACATAAGGCACAGAGACGGGTGAGAGGTAGTGTGGTGGTTGTATCAATGACAAGGAAGTTCTAGCAGCTAAGATGGTGGGGCTTCTCTGAAGAAGTGGGTTTTGAGATGTTTCTTGAATGGTGGGATGGAGGGTGAAAGCTGAAGGTTCCTCGGGAGTAGATTCCAGAGATATTTGGCAGCCGAGTGAAATCTTATAGACGTGAAAAGGAAGAGGTGATGAGTGAGGAGGAGAGCCTTAGCCCATGTGAAGTATTTGCTTATGACGGCAGAAACGTATGGAGGAGCGGTGTTATGGAGGGCCTTATTTGTTAGTACCAAGATTTTATTCCCCCCTATATGCTGCCGCCCCAACTTACCGATACATCCCTAGACTTGTCCCCCGAGCGAGGAGATGGTAGAAGACATCAGGATAGGGCATTGTTGATTATGCCACATTTTGCCACAAATATCAAATTCCTGTTTTATTCCCACCCAAGTAAATTCTTGAGCACATGTTGTAAAAACGATTGCATTAAAGCTGATTGTGTTGAAATTCAGCAAGTTCCTAATGAAGCCAAATACCTCATTTATGCAACCAAACAAATTTATACGTAAACATGTCTCTGGCTTTACACCGAGCCGCCTTTTTCAATAGAGATCCAAGATCATAAGTCGATCAGGATGCATTATGGATCATTTCTTTTATAAACGAGCTTCTGGCTCAGTCTTCTTCTTCTGATGGAAAATGTCTCCACCGAGTAACAACTGGAAACCACAGCTATTTCTTCTGAAATAAAACTTTCCGGGGAAAAAAAAAAAAAGATTTTATATACATTTCCTCCCGATGCTAACGGGTATTGGACCCTCAAGAACTGTGGAAATGTCCAAAATGTTGAAAGAATAAATTTGAAGGATTTAAAATGAGAACCCGAGGAGAACGTTCCAGCTCATTAAAAAATGATTGCTGTTCATGTAACGTTCTACTGGATTATGGAGAACAAAAGAGAGATACAGATAATCCTCCGGTGATTAATGCTCTGTAAGTGTCTTAATGGCTTCTGTACCGATACGGAAATAAAGGGACCTATTCTGTATTTAAAGGGACGGCGACAATTCTGGGCATGTGCTCAGGTAGTCCCGTTATTCCTCCCCCACCCAGCACCAGGGGGTGAATGGCTGTAAGAATAACAAATGCATGGGAAAAGGCAGGGGGCTGTGAAAGGGGGCAAATGCGCATATGGGAGGATTCACTTTAATGTTACAATGACTACATATTACACACTATGGCTAGCATGGCTAGTGAATGTCCCTATTATCACCCACCATAACTGGGAACCTCTAAAAGGTGGCCCCTGGAGCTCTCAGGCTGCTCATGTAGGGGGGGTTGGGTGGAAGCCAACCACTCAAGACTGTAGAGCTGGCATCCAACAGCTAGTTAAGTTGGAGGGCAGTAATATAGAACCAAGCGGGACAGTACAGGGCCAAATACCCCCCTACCCACGCCCTGTACTTTTCAGCTCGCATCCCTTCCAAACCGCCGTTGTTACATTGTGTCTTTAGAAATAATAGTAGCAAGTATTAGCGCCCAGGAACAGAATTTGTGGCGCCAAGACCTACCAACGTTTCAAATGGCCAAAGAGGGGCATATCTCAGGGGGTGTGGTTAAGGGTGTGGCTAGGGGCAGGGTTTAGAAAACTTTTTACGTGCCGTTACGACCCATCGTGGCTTTCGATCTGGTTATCGCTGAATGGTCCTGCGCATCAAACGTTCTAAGCTCCTAGCAAAGAGGGACACTATGGAGTTACTATAGGACTATAGGAATCTTAAAAAGCTTTCACCTGCTAGATCTTTAATCACAGAACTATGTAAAATCCATAGAATAGAACAAAGTGACATTTGTGACCACAGGGATAAAAATATAGATATCTCAAGTTGTGTCTATAAAAACACGGCCTGTACTTAAATTACTTGCGCATGGCTGTAAACAATAACCCCATGATTAGGCAACACCATGTTTTTTTTCGCCCCATTGAAAAGCCTTCCCGGCTTGGTACAATACACTACTTTGAGTCTGTGAATCCTATCTGGAATGATCCTACTAAAAGCCGATCCAAGTGTGATTTACAAAACGCTACTTATTTCACCATGCTTTCATTTCAAAGTCTCTCCTGATCTTTCAAATCCAGTAACGTAATATTTTAATTGACGGGTAAGCGGACTGATTAACACCGGGAGATGCACCGCTTAACCAGCCAACTGTATTGAAAGCTCGCGTCTGATCGCTGATACAACATGGATAGGTCTGATTACTCTCTGTATTGTTAATGAGTCTCTATTCAATTTAGAATTGAGAAAGGGGAGCATTAATCTATTTAACTATGCCATTGTCTAATCAGGATGTTAAAGTTTCACAATTTAGTTATCTTGTTCCAGGCACAGTGGCATCACTTTTACTAAAACAAATTGTAATCGAATCACTCTCTGATTGGCTCTTACCTATGAGAGAGAGGAGAGAGGGGATAGAGAGAGGGGATAGAGAGAGGGGATAGAGAGAGGGGATAGAGAGGGGATAGAGAGAGGGGATAGAGAGAGGGGATAGAGAGAGGGGATAGAGAGAGGGGATAGAGAGAGGGATAGAGAGAGGGGATAGAGAGAGGGGATAGAGAGAGGGGATAGAGAGAGAGAGAGATAGGGGATAGAGAGAGGAGAGAAAGAGAGTAGATAAAGAGAGAGAGAGAGAGAGAGAGAGGGGGGAGGGGATAGAGAGGAGAAAGAGAGAGAGAGGGGGGATAGAGAGAGAGAGGGGGTAGCGAGAGAGGGTAGCGAGAGGGGATAGCGAGGAAGGGGATAGCGAGAGAGGGATAGAAAGAGAGGGATAGAGAGAGCGGGGGGAGAGGGGAGAGAGCGGGGGGGAGAGGGGGGAGAGGGGGGGGGGGGTAGAGAGGGTCTCTTTTCTGCTGCTCCCATCTATAATTTAGTTAAATGCTGCCATAACTGAGTTTCACATGTCGAGGTCAAAATAGAACACACGTGTTCCTTTACGTGGATCAGATCCCCACGTACGTTAAAGAGCATCTGTCCTTCAATCCACTCTGTCTTATTTGACTAAAAGCAGCCTCAGAAACACCATCCCTGGAGCACTGAAAAGTATTTAATAAAGTAAGTTTTTGTGTTATTTGTCATTTTTTTCCGGGAACCATTGTCATGCGACCCAAAAGCCAGGACCGACCCGTTGTTTCCATTGACACAAAAAGCTTCTGAACAGTTTGTGTGGTTTTTATGTAATTCACCCTTGATAGTAAAGAATTAAAAAAAACCGACATATATTCTGTTTGCTTAATGCACAGAGAGCCCATAATGTCTTGTTTTAGTGGAACTGCATCTTTAAAAAAAAAAAATATATATTATATATATATATATATATTATACTTCCATATACTGTAACCAATGACTATTGTTGAATAATTATATACGGTGTATATGCACAGACTGGAAAGAGTTACCAGTTAGTAGGTCTTTGTTTGATTAACAACAGGATGTGTGTTCTGTACAATTTTTTTCGAGCAGACAATGAAATGCCACTAAATACAGAAGACGTGGCCTTGATAGACAAACAGCTTGTGAGTCTAGAGAGACAGAAACACCAACTCAGGGAAAGGCATTGTGACCCGAAAAGGCATAAAGATGAATGCTTTTTTTTCTCAAAATGTCAGATTTTAATAGGATTTTAGAAGTTTTGGACCAGTGAAAGAGCAACACAAATTCCCAACAAAGAGAACGAATATAAGCAAACTGCAAGAGAAAGCACGGCTCCGGAGCAGACACAGCGGCTGATCTTATCAATGCCAGGACCTGAAGTATAGTCATTCTCGGCACCGAGCCAGTTTAGGTCTGAGAGCCAACCATCCGGCACGCTATTCACTTGTAAATAACGCGCATTCACCTGTGTAATGGCTCATTTGTTAATAGCCAAGTCCTGTGTGGTCCCTGGAGATATTTGGGAACGGCAGCTTACTTTTAGCCTTGGCCAACCACGCCAATCGGCGCGTCTTGCAAAGCATGCAACCGTTTACCCGAGATACCGATCTCATTAGGCAGTGTTCAGAAAGACAAATGTTAAAGTCACTTCATGTTGCAGGAGATATATTTAAAAATACCGCTTGACTGATCCCGTGTGTCTGCTATTCAAAGGCGAGGCAGCGGAAATACCTCTTCTGCTCCCACTAGCGGGACACGCGGCGCAGACAACCCGCCACTACGCGAGACACTCCTGGATTACGGACCTTGTGTGCCTGGAGCGGAAAACTGCGCGGTAGCGCATGCTTCCCTCCTCTTCTTCTATGATGTCACACATTATGAAAAAGAATGCATGTTGTCACTTAAGGAGTCCTCTTGCCATCCTTCCGACTTCGCTGTTTTGCATGTCAACACGTGATCTTTCCCGATGCAGAATTCTCGGGGTCATGTATTTTGGAGATCACTCTATTTCTACTTTGATTTCATGATATCCGAACGTCCCAATGTGCGCTTTTCTCACTGTAAATCAATTCAATCCCTGCTTGAACATAGGAGATTTAGTTCCGACTATCTCAACTTCTTGCCAAGGACTGCTTACAAAACCATTGGGTTACCGCCATAACAAGCCACTACAATGAATCACGTGATGAACTTTTAAAGGGTTAATATTCTGAAGACTCTTCATTATCAACTCCTTTAGAAAGTTCCCAGCTACATAGTTCAAATAGGTGCTAGTCAGGGGGACCACCAAATGATCAAAACTCAAGAATGAGTTCTTGATCTGGAGAACATAGTTGGTTGGCATTCCAAAGACGTCAACCACTGCGCTGTTTCGAAACGATAACGACGCTCACTTAAAAACACCTTTTTTCATATTTGCTCATTGGTACAAAATATATACTTTTCTAGAGTTTATACTTTGAAGGGGAAACAAAAAAAACAGACAAGAGTCCGTGGGGCAGATCAAAGCAACACGACCTTCTCCAGGACATCAAACAAAAGCCGTGTCTTACGAGGAGCTGATTGTTCTGGAATCGAAACGTGGCGTCTTTCCTGGGAGATCTAGAACATTATGCCATCTACGGGCCATAGAAATACAACCAATTCCTGTTGAAAAGGAACAAATTCTTCCATTTCATGTACAAATAAATCAATAGCAGATGCGCCAGCCATCTAAAAACCGACTCGGAATAACAATAGTACTTTGATTTTTTTTCTTGTTGTTGTTGTTGTTGAAGGATTCGGCTTAGCGAGAGCTTTTCAGCTTCAGTAAAAATTTCGCCTGCCTGCCTGCTGCTCGGAGCGGACGGGTACGGGGAGAAATTAACTGCTTGTTTATCAAAATATTTTAATCCGCCTAAAGAGCAAAACAAAAAACAACAAAAACCTAAGCAAGCTAAATGGATATCGATGGCAGCATGAAAATAATACATAAAATAAAAAAAACTGTGTGTGTGTACAAGAAGCTAAAAAATACATTCATCTAATAAAAGCTCAGGGCAGCCATTGGGGTAGAACCTGTCCCAGAGTACTGGCCCCTGGCAAGCAGGGCGGTCTGGCCTTACTGATCAGTCATGGACTACCTTGCTGGCCCTCACAGCCTCCTACCTGCGTCTGGGCGCTCACAGGCTTTGGGGTCCAGGATGGCCCCTTTGTGGGGATTGGGGTCTGGTGGCCCTTATTTGCAAACATGGGGCTGGGAGTATCTTTAGGTTTTTTACTCGGGCCCCAAGATTTCTGTTGGCGTTCCGGGTGTGCTTGAATGTGTGCGCGTGTGTGTATAATTAAGCGATTTCCACTAAAAAAGTAACATTAACCCTTGCTTGCCCCACTGCCCGCGATTTGTTTAACTATGATAGAAAACGGGGCAATAAAATACAAAAAAAATCTACACCGAACCCCTACAGTTCCTACAGTAACCCAGACTTTATGCGGCACTATCGGTAAGCGGTCGGGACCTCGCACGCCGGTAACGTCTCTATTGCTTGTTCTGTGTTTCCGACAGGCTGACATCTCACGCTATAAATCTTTAGATTAGATTTATTTACTCACTTTCGGACATCAGCAGAAACTACAAAGGAAACGTTGGCGGCCAATTCGTCCAACTACAGAACCTTGGCACAGACAACCAAAGTATGCCGTGTAATTCTTTTAGGCGGAAAAAGTAGTTTCGGTCGGAAACGTGGATCCGCAAAGCCTTTGACCAATAACGTGGGGTAATATCTTGCTTTCACAAAAGTCTTATTGCCCTTGACTGGGTGAATAGGGCAGAAACGCTCTATATCTATTTATGACATCACCTTTATGGCAATATGGATTTGTTAAGCTCTGCGGCAGCAGATGCCCTTCTCCGTAGTCCGACTCCGGGGGGCGCTGATTGGCTGCTTGAAAGGAAAGCGCTCCCAAAGGCAGTGCTTTCCACGCACGATCACGATGGTCCGAACAGCCCGGGGGGTAAGTATATCGCGTGCCAGGAGATATGTTCGGCCAAATGCATCTCCGCTGGAGGTGGGGGAAGGGACAAATGCGTATGGGGGGACTCCGCAGAATCCCCCCCCAATGCATTTGCAAGGGGGGGCTCCACACAGCTACCATATACATTAAAGGGAATATGATGGCTGGAATGTAAATTCTCTACGTTTTTGGACATTATGACCAGAGAATTAAGAGTATTTTCTGTACATTCAGACAGCCATACCCAGGGCACGCTTATTATAATCTTTAAATAACGTTACAAAGCTTTATTTAACAGACTAAACTGTAAAATATAAGACTTAGCAGAACAGAACGTACACCGAGCCCAGGAGCGTAATCGGCGTCTAAGGAACACGATTTCCCCACAATTACACCGCGATATATGTACTTTTCCCACCGCTTACTCATTTTTACTCGCCAAATTATGTCATCTTCTCTCCGTTAAATAGAGGCAGGATCTGATTCGCTTTTTCATCAGATATTTCACTAAGAACGCGGACAAAAAAAAAATGTTCCAACAGCTGCAACAACTCCAATCACCAAGAGATGGCTTAAAAAAAAGCATAAATCAACCCAGAAAACACTTTTCTCCAATAATTTCCCTGCTTTGTTTTGTCTTGATTACAGATTTCCGCTCAACCAAGATGTTCGGCAACGTGCGCGAGACAAAAAAATACAATAAATTCAATAGAAATCACCACACAAGTGATAAATAATTCCAGTGCTGGATTGGATCGCAGGTTTGTCATTCTCCCTTTAAAGAATTAACGGTAATTAGTAATTCCTTTTAATATGGGAACAATGCCATACTATATACTGATATATATATATATATCCCAGGGAGGGAAGGAGTGTTTGGCCGCGTCCTCTCCCCATCCACTATCCCTTCCTAATCTCTGCCCAATAAAAGCCTTCTGAGGCTAGCCCACCATATGCATGGCTCACAAAGTCCGCTCCAGGTAGCCTGCCCTCGGAAGATCTCAGGCATGCACATAAAGGGAATCGTGTGCCTAAAACACATGGAATTGTGGGCAGTCTGTGGCAGAGACAGCATTATCTGTTCGATTTTAAAGGCATATTGGCAAACCTACGGCAGCCAGAGTTTGAGTTTGAGTTGTGCGTCACACAAATAAGAGATAACTGTTTAGTGTATACATGCGGTTAGCAGGTAACCAAGCGGAGAAGATATGGCCATAATCATACAGTTTCCAGGACGCCACAAGAAGACAGAGTAGCTGGCCCATTTGTGGCCCTTGGGGACTGGTGCTGATCACCCATGCTCTACCCGGGAACGTCTAGTGTACCATATAGCCTGACCAACAAACAACGCATACAAAAGTAATTTAATACGTCTTCACTAAAATAAAATACGTTCTCTAGGAGAATGCTTTGAGTGAAGCTGCAGCTCCAGGTCTTCTACGCCACTTGCTTAGCTGCTCGGAGAGCCTTGTCCTCCCGTGGATTCGCAAAAAATGTAAAGATTGATCCATTAAACCACATATGATGGCTGGAGTGGTCTTTAACAGGTTAACATTAGCACGCTATTAACATTCAAACTTCAAATAGGAACCAAACGGCCCGGTCAATCCGCCAATTGTAAAAAAAAAAAAGCCAAGCTTCATTTTGTCGTTTTAATTCCCTTTTAAGTCCCGAGTATCTCTGGGGAATCTCGGATATACCCAAAAAACATTATCCGGTCTACCAGCAATGCAAACCACGTGAGAATTATTACCCCGAGGAGATCATTTGATCCCAACGCGAATCTTGTTTGTTTGTTTTGGCCAAGCACTCCTGGCCGTTCAAGCGATTTAACAAACGTACCATGCAATATGACAATAGATAGCGCCTGCCTGCCTGCCTGCCTGCTTGTGCCTGCGCATGTATCGGTTGCTAATGAAGCTGCCTCTTGATCCAGGTGACCTTACTAATCACCACCCGGGCTGCTTATTTTCCTACTGAATTTGCTGTCTGGTAAGCAATTATTTGCCGCCGTACAGAAACGTTAATTTCATGGTCTGCAGGCACATTTTCTTCGCGAGCGACAGGCTTTTCCGATAACGACTCCTTCAAACCCACTAATGACAATCATTGGCGGAATTGAGCTGTAACCCCTTGCACCGCATAAGTGTTACATTACAGATCGGCTCTGATTAGGCGCGCGCCGATCGATGACCGGAAGAACCTTTCGGGGCGAGTCGGAGCGGGGAAATCTTCCTCCGGAGACGAGGCATCGGTTTGCAAAGGGCTACGAGCGCGCAGAAGGAAACGCGCACATCCACGATGTGACCCGACGGCCGCGCGGCTCCTTAATGGCCGTAGACGAGCGAGATGAGGAAATAAGAACACATGAAAAATAAAGCATTAAAGATTCAAGGCAGGGCGCCATCGAACACAATTACCTCGTTTCATTATGGCCAAGTCAATACAGTGTATTACAAGAAAGTATCAACCGAGATGCGCATCTCATTCCCTGAGACGCTCCGACACAGCATACTAATAGACCGGCACAGCTATAAACATGTCTGGGTGCTTCGTCTGCAGCTCGGCCCCTGCATGCAAATTTACAAGGCAGACCTTTGGAAAAAGAAGGAAAATATTTTGTGATATTTAAAGGGGCCGTCCCACCGACCGCTGAATTTAACACTAAATGAAACATTAGATACATCCTTCCTAGTAGGGCTGAACACACAAACCTTTCCCATCAATAACTCTTATCTGCTGTAAAATTGTCCCTCGCTCTCGATTTTTACTGGGAACACTCAATTGTCAAGTGACACAAAAGCCGGCGCTGATAGGTTGTTGCCATAGAAAATAAAAACACTTTAGGAAGCGGTCCACATTTTAGCTGGTTTACAATATTTAAAAATACTTTATGTAAAGCGGCAAGATCCACTCGGCTTTTAAAATAACTTTGGCCCCATTGGGATAACTCAATGCTTCCCCCCCCTCAAAACATCAAGAATTTATAGAACGCGGCTTATTCTTCAGAGGTTACCCGCTGCTTTCTCTGGAACACCAGCACGTTTGCTTGCATTGCTTGTGACAGACAGCAATCATATGAACAGCGACAGATTATACTTCTTATAACAGCCAATGGGTGTGAGATGACAGCATCCCTCTTGGTGTGGGAACTCTCCGTGTTTGACACCGAGTCTTCGCCAGCTCGGTTTCTTCTTTCTCCGTGCAATGGAGTGGCACTTGGCCATGCCCGCTACCTGCAAACTTAAAGCTGTCTGGGGCTACCCTCAATCTTTCATGATGCCACC
The DNA here is from genome assembly GCA_009364415.1 of Spea multiplicata. Classification (NCBI taxonomy): domain Eukaryota; kingdom Metazoa; phylum Chordata; class Amphibia; order Anura; family Pelobatidae; genus Spea; species Spea multiplicata. The sequence goes on from VKOC01021598.1 coordinate 33,491, forward strand.
TCTGAGAAGAGGGAGAGCTCCAGGTAGTCTACCTGAAGTTGCAAGGCATGCTGAGAGGTCAGTAGGTCAGATCTCATTAGATACATGCTTTATCAAAATTCCATTACAATCTTAGCAATAACTATAGCTTTGTCCAGAAAAATCCAAGATTTCTTTAGAAATTTGATGGTTCTCAAACCTCTCTTGAGTGGGTTCAGTGGTCAAACTCATGATACAAGGAGCATCTTTTGACCGAAGACTCTTGGCAAAACACCTCTTCTCAGGGTCACTACAGGGAAACTCTGCTGCGGGAGCTTCACTCCATGGCTACTTCCACTCCAACAATTGCATGTGTCCAGCAAAGTCAGCAAGATTACCCACTGACATCAGTGGGACCACCTGCAACGTCTGCCGGACCTTCTACCCGCATCCCGCAATTGGGGGTTCAGAGTAACCGGACCCAGAAAGTTCCCAGGTATGACAAGGAAGCATCACAAAGATAGTCAACAGCTACTCTTCTCAACCAAACGCTACTTGGTTGGGTTGTCACACAACTGCACCTCTAAGACTATAATCCAAGCGATAAAAGCATCTGCTTTAAAGAGAACTGTTTGTCTACGGCAAACCTCAGATCATGAAAGTTAACTGCGGCATCCAAAACAGTCAGTGCTATTAAATCATCACACAATTCTTCAAACGCATCTTCTGGCCGACGAAAGCTACAAGGTTAATTAAGTGCGTGAAGCACCAATAAAGTGAGATTTAATGGATCTATAAATTGTATCCGATTAGTGCATTTCGGCATTGTAACAGTTTTACACACTGGGGAAAAAACCCATCAATGTGATATTTTGACGTGGAAGAAGAAAGAAAAAAAAAAAAGCTCCTCGCGAATAAGGCCTTCAAAATGCTGGTTATAAAATTGAACATCAGTTCATAAAAATCAAGATCAAAACAACCTACGCATTGTCAAAACTATTTTTCTCACAATTGAAATCCTTAATTTTAAAAAAAAAATGCAAACTCTGCATAGAGGGTAATAGAATATGTATGTTGTGCGTCATACGTGTGTCAATTGTCACTTTGTATAGCAGAAGATGCCGCAGCAATTTCAGTGAATTGTTCCTGTAAGTACAAAAGAAAGAAGCATTTAGTTGAAAACTGTTACAGAGGCCGCCATGTTTATGTTTTAGATTAACTGTCATCATCTTCACCCTGCCTGGTGGACCTATGGGCAGCAATGGATTTATCTTCTCCTCCAACCGCCCCACCGCAGTTGCCATCCTTACCAAGAGCTCCAGAATATGACCGAGAAGAGCATGTTATGGAGTACCAGTTCAGCCACAATGGGGTACCAGTCCTCCATAATGTAAATGAGCCAGTTTGGAAGACCAGAGATGTCCCTTGTAACCAGGCCATTGAGCAGCATATGGTGATCTCCACCTGGTTGAGTGACCATCCTGCCACCTTAGGCCAAAATACATTGCTGCCAATGAGCCCAAACATGTTAACAATGGAAAAATATATGTACAAAAGTTTGGTTTTTTTTAATCTGTAGACTGTAAATCTTGAGGAGAGATAACTTAAGGTGAAGGAATACTCCTACATGGAAACAGGACCTTAATATGGCTGCTCTCATGGAATACAGAAAATGTAGATTTCTAATGCATGTATTCTATATTTTTAATCAGTAAACAATTACATTTCTGTATAAGTTACAGATTTTAAAATTCTGGATCACTTAAGATCCCTGTTAAAAGGGGATGCAAGTTGCGTTAAGTACCTGAAAGCCAGCGGTTTGTGAATAGCATCCATAGTTGGGTCAGTAATTTAAAGACAGTCTTTACTTCATCTCTAACCTGGCTCTTTAATAACAGAGGCTTAGGAAAAACGCATTGTGGATGGCAGGGGGAATCGCAATGCGGACCTTCGGTGGGCATTTTCTTTTTTATAAGAACCCCCCGTGCCCCAGATGTCCTCTCTATCTGTATCGGCCGGCGGAAGGACCCGCTGGATTTTTATTACGGTGACGGTAAAGCTGTAAATAAAGAGATTTATTTTCGTTAATGTTTTAGTGGATGTTGCCAGACTCCATATATTCATTTATCACACTCTGCTGTGACTTATAGCCAAGTTCAGGTCGGTCCTACATGCCGCAGTCTGACCTTTTAAGTATTCCCAAAATGTATAAATCACCAGCATCGTTCAAGCCTAGGAACTATCAACGTATTACTTCCCCAAAGACCAATTAGTTGCTTCTTTTTTTCCCCGTTTGTGTCTTACATCTAGAGCCGGGGTTTCACGCTGTCATACATTTGTATATTTAAAAGGTCCTGGCAACGCCTAATCCCACGTGCGAGGGTGAGTGGATGGGGAGGTATTGCTTTACGTGGGGAATTCTCCAGTGGAATTACAGAAGAATCGGAGACAGTCTGGTTTCTTTGCGCCACTACAGTTCCGTCACTCACGTCTCAGCCTCGGCTGAGGATGAACTAACGGAATGCCGTCTGGGCTTGATGAAGAGGAGGACAGACCTCAAACCGCTATCTGTTCTCGTTAACAATCTGTACTCTGTTTTAAGGGGAGAATTATGAATATTGTTAATATTGCGCAATAAGGTCGTAGCAAGACACGGAATGATGGAGCTTATAAAGCAGCTGGCTTCCCAATAACATTTATCACTGGACGCTTACAAGCGTAAATGGATTCTCCATCTGCAAAGGGTTATAGAACAGGAAATGTACAGCCTCGGTACTGGAAGCCATTCAAGAACACGAGTAACACAAGAGCTTAAAATAAAAACGGCTGCTTCTATACAGCGGAGCAATGATCCACTTAGACCGACTTAAAGACAGTTGTGTTATTTGTTAAACTACTTTGTATACGTAAGCATGCTCATATTTAGGCATTATTTATGTTAGAGAATTATAGGAGCCACAAATTAATGGATTGATAAAAATCATGACAAGTACCCCAAAAAGTCCAGAACACAAAATAGAAATCTAGAGCAGTGGGTGATTTCTTATCAAGCTTTGGACCACAGAACCCATTGGGACCAGGCAGTCCCAAAGATCAAGATAAGATGGTAATTATTAGCTAGTTACATTGAGAATATGATGTAACGCTGCTTTTTGGAGGACTTAATGGAGCAAGGAGTAGATCAGGTTATCATTTGAGTGTCTTGTGAAGGAGATGTTAAATTACTTCCTAAAACAAAAGCATTTTGGACAATGCTCTGCTTCCAACTTTAAGGAAAAGTTTAGGGAAGGCCCTTTTCTATTCCAGCATGACTGTGCCCCAGCGCACAAAGCATGGTCCATTAAGACATGGTCGGATGAGGTTGGTTTTGAAGAACTTGACCTACCGCACAGAGCTCCGACCTCAACCCCATCGAACACCTTTGGGATGAACTGGAAGATATTGAGAGCCGAGCCTTCTTGCCCAACAAACGCGCCTGCGCTACTGGATAAACTGGCAAAAAACAGAAAACACTCCAAAATCTTCTGGAAACCCTTCCCAGAAGAAAGGGGGGACCAAGTTATATTAACGTCGATGTATTTAGAATGCAATGTCATAAAAACGTCCCTGTTGGTGTAATGGTCAGGTGTCCCATTACTTTTGTCCACATAGTGTATTTAATATGTGATACAGGGAATTACAATAACTAACGTATTCTACAACCCTTCAATGGTTAAAATGGACTTAACAAGGCTGGACTCCACACATTTAAGTATAACTTGAGGGCTAGATTACATAGGACATTATGTGCATAGATACCTACACAGCAATCTCTATCCTCGACAGATTTATATATTACAAAAAGAAGACATTATAAGGGGCTGCCATGCAGTTAGAGAGACGTTGCGTTTTTGTTGCGCCTCCTGCTGTTCTTAAATTGCCCACATTTTCCGTTCTCGCGTTCTGTCTCAGCAGGCAATGTCCTTGTTTGTCCGGTGGGTTAGACATTGTGCTGACTTTGTTCAAATAGTTTTACCAAACCTACATGACTGCGGTGCTGGGAAATGAAGATCTCGCCCAGGTAAGAGGTTATAAGCAGTTGTTTGAAGTTACGTTGCTATTGGATGTCAACTGGCAGAACTGAAATAGTCCCTGCAAAAGCAGGGACACTGCAGCCATCATATGATCTTTAATATATATATATGCACAAGTGCATGGTCCTGTTTAATGTTGCCCCCCTTACAGATACATGGGGGGATTCTGCAGAATCACTCCACATGCAACTGCCTCTTACCCCATCGCAGCTATATGTCCCCTGCCTGCGCCACCTCTAGCTGGGAGAACGTTGCTGGCAGGGGTCAGACCCCGGTGCGCATGTGCCGAAAGCGCTACAATTGATTTCGATAGAAGCACTTTCCTGCCACTGGTTACCTGGAGAGGAGGGCAGCTGCAGCTTCTGCCGTAGGCGTTTTCATCTCCAAAGCCCATTCCTTTGTCGAGTTGTTCATCAAAATTCCTTTAGTGAGAATAAACCTGAACTCAGACCGATTCGAGAAGCTGCGGGCAGACGCTGGAATGTTCTGTTTAACCTCAGGAATATTTTCCTCTATGTGTTGGTTGCCGTATACGGCATTTCTTTCTAAGCAAATCAAATGAGCTGGGATATCAAGATTCCAGGGCCGTTAAGGACTTGAATTATTAGAATAGCTCTGCCATATTCTGCAGCGTTGCACAAACAGCACATCACAAGTAGTGGCGCATCACATAATACGAAGAGTTGGCTTGCTCTAACGGGTTTACAATCTAGAGATAACTCTTTGCATGTCTAACAATAAATCATTTTAACCTATAGGTATACAATGCATACAGGTATATAGAAGGTTATATCTACCGTCTGCTGATAGAATTGCTAGTAAATGTTAATAATAAAAAAAAAAAAAAACTTATCCCAAGACCCTGTGTTGGACCAACAAAAAGACTGATTGTGTTCCTTCAATTAATGTATCTTTACCGTTTCATTTAAATGCCGTTGGCTCTAGATAACCCAGAGAGAATAAGGCTGGTAGCTTTCAGGGAAGACGCGGTTTCACCTATACATTTGCTAGAAAATGGCTAGCATACCGTATAGGTGAGACTCTGCGCCCTAAGCAGCAACCTATTTATTTTTTATAGTGATGATGTTATGTACCGTAAATTGATAATGAAAGAAACCAATACCGGAACAACAGTGGGTGCAGCCAGCGCGAGGGACCTGTCCTCGTAGACTCTCCCTTCCCCAGCCCACTTAAATGCATGATGGAAGCCCATGCCTGCGTAGCCACAGCACAGACCCCTTGGCTTCCTTGCCCGTGCCGGACACAACACCTTCTCTGACCTGCCGTGGCATCACCAGCTGCCTACATACCAGACCACGAGGGAATGCCCCCTATGGGAAAAAGGTGAGCAATCAGGGGGTATTAAAGGTTCTAATACAGGGGCTAGGGGGCTACAAGCTGGTTTGCGCGCAGTACAGGGTAGTTTTGTACCAATATCTAACCTTCTATTCTTTATAGCCAGGGCCGGCCTTAGGGATGTGCGACCTGTGCGTCCACACAGGGCGCCATGGCAACAGGGGCACCTGCCCGGGACTTAAAACATCGGGGGGGGATTGTTTTTTTTTTACTTTATTTAACATCCTCCATGTTAAATAAAGTTTAACATGGATGTTAAATAAAGTTAAAACAAAAAAACCCAGTGTTTTAATTTAAGTCCCGGGCAGGGGCGCTGAGCGGTCGCTCGTGAAGTTTTCAGCAACCGCTCGGCGCCCCTCACTCTCCGTGACGGAGAACTATTCTGGCGCTCAGCTGTGAAGCGCGGACCGCGGCAGAGCGGGAAGACGGACGCCTCCCGCTCCCACCGCAGGACTCCGGCAACAAGGTAAGTAAGGATAGGGAGAGGGGGTAGATAGTGAGAAGGGGCAGGGGGAAAGGCAGTGAGAAGGGGCAGAGGGAGGAGATTTTTTCCTTTCTTTTTTTTTTGGGATGGGGGGCGCCAGAGGAGTAGTCCGCACAGGGCGCCAGAACACTTAAGGCCGGTTCCGTTTATAGCCTACTAACCGGGAAGCTGGGGCCATAATTTGTTCCGTTAAAAGGCTTATTAATATGTCAATACGAGCAAACACAACGTGTTACGATTTCCTAAATACCCAAGTGCGGAGAAATCTCGCAACGGCCAGACGAAAGCTGAAATGAAGCGAGATAATGTGCTCCTGTGTGAATGGATTCATAAATCTTTGATGCAAGCCGGATCAATCGGAAGAACAAAGAGATTTTAGGTCTCCGACGATTCTGCCCACACTCGATAGAAATGCCAATTACCTAAAACATTTTTAATTCTGCCATGAAAAGCGGCACCGATCGCGGCATTATACCCTGGGCTCATGACACCACCGGTTATACGCGTCGCTCTCGTCTGTAGTAAAGACATCAATACCGAATGTAGAGCTAATGACCAAAAAAAATGCTGGGAATGTGTTTAGCACTCTATTTCAAATAATTACAGGGTGCAGTCGTGTTAACCTGTTTTATGCTGGACATCACCGAATTAAAACAAGCATGCTGATGCACGGGGCGCACACCCTTCTGCAGCTTATCGCCTTATAGCTGGGGTCAGTGCCGAGCACCGGTAGCTCCGTGCCCCAACCATACAAGCCTGCCGAACGGCGGAGGAACGGAAACTCTCCCCTGAAATGCTCAACTTTTATTATTATTTTTTTTTTTTACAGTTAGTATTTTAGCAAGGAGCATGTTCCAAAAGAATTTAACCCCAGATTCATTCATTTTACTGATCCCTGGAACCCACGATCTTCCTACACAATTCCTACCGTTCTTCACACGTATAATACCCACCGTAGATATATACCATGGGGGCAACTTCCTGAGGGTTGGATTCCTTATTATCTCCACTCTGTTGTCAGGTACTGGCTTGCACAACACTCACGGGGGGGGTCTTAAGGATGACGCACATGAATGTTCCGCAAGGGCTCCCACTGACTTCAACGGGGGTGAGTGACTGCTCCGAGGGGGCAAAGCTGGTGCAAAAATCGCACTGTGTAGTTGGAGGGCTGTTCCAAGCTGCTGGGAAGCTGTTCCACCTGTCCACCGTCCTCTCGGTAAACGTATGGGACATTATGCTGCCACTTTAACAAACGCAGCTACGCTGAAGGCCAAGACTATGACAGTTCTCCTTTACACATAAAGTCTAAAATGATTATAAGATTCGATGCTGAGGCAACATCTCAACAACAGATGGAGACAGTGGGATTTGGCTTTGAAGCCAAGCACTGCAGACGTGGGTTTGGACTCGGAATTCACTTTTATATTGGCAGGCGGACAGCAAAGCAAACGCTGATTAGTCTCATCACCGAGAAGCTTTGACAGCTACAAGAAGGACTTCTTTAGGCAACGGTTCTCTGCAGCGAGAGACTTCTTGCGGATGAAACGTAAAATGACTTGTGTCAAACAGCTCTCGTTCCAGGCTTGGCCAAACACACACCGGCGAGGATATATTCCGTAGGAATAACCCGGGATGGAATTCAAGAAAGGAACCGGCTGATCATCGAGAACATGATGCAAACCCAACGTTCTGCAACAAGAATAGCTCGTCAGCCGTTCCTAGTATTTAGGCGACAGAACCCTGTTTAAGTGGGGCCTCCTATAGGGTATGGTAATGTGATGCAATCAACGGGCATCACGGAAACTATTATATGGTAATCAGAACGCTCAATAACACCATTCCACGGTCATCCAGCCCTTAACCGCGAAGAGACTCCCACCTACTCACAGAAAAGATGAATCAAGATGGCTCTTCAGAACATTGTTAATAGGCAACCTTAAGATAAATCATTGTTTTTTGTTTTTTTATGAAAGATTAAACGTATAATATTTGATCAAACATAGAATTTGAGGGCAGCCCATCTCGTCTGCTCGTTTATCCCTGATGTAGAGACTCTGACATTAATCAGTAGTTGGCCTCCTTTCAAATTCACAAGCTGTATGCCCCGGACACGTTTGAATTTCCTCCTTAGCCTCTACCCCGTCTGATGGTAGGCTGTTCCTTTACCTACCACCCTTTACTGCCCTTTAACGCACCAGTTCAGAATACCTGCCAGGAGACGATTAGAAATGTACCAGTTTGTGGCTTTACCGACATTTAATATTCATGGCAGGGCAATGATGTCAACAGAGAATCAAAAAGTCAGACCTATCATTTTCGGTAATCCTGCAGCTAATCATAACGCGCCATAAGCGTCTGGGGGGTCGTGGAGCAGCATTCCCCCGTTTTAGACGTTCCCCCCCTCTACCAACATCTCCCTCACTGTTTTCCTTTGAAAGCCGATGTATAAAAGACTTGTAACAAGCAGCAAAAGCAAATCGGCCCTGGTTTCCCAGCGTTCCAGGTTTTAATGAGGCCGCGTTTCAGTCTCTGCACACGGCTGCTCCGACAGATTTGTACTAACAATGCAGTGGGCCGGCTAGTTAATGAACATCATCAAAAGCCGTGCCTATTATTAATGAGCGATATAACAGGGGCCACAGATGAAACGACTCGGACAACCTCTCGTCAAATCAAAGAGAGCACCTTGTGTTTCAGCCACAGTTTCCACTTCAAATGCGCAGAACCCTCATCACAGCTTAAAAGGGGAAAAAAACCAGACAAGAAACCAGCCATTCCCCGCACACGTATGTAACACGCCACGTACATATCAACTAAAGTCTGATGCCCAACATTCTATTTATATCTTTAATGCGCGTTTGCTATATGCGCTCCCCGGTGCATTTTACTGCATTCGCTAAGCATTAGAATTAGAAATGAGACAGCATTTAACTCCGCCCACAACTGTCTCCCGAAACCAGGAAGTGCAAGCAGGAAGTACGGTTCCCGCACATGCTCAGTAGCACCTATATTTAAGTGGGAGGGGAGTACCATTTGAAAGGGAGCCCCCACTTCCAAAGAGGACTTTAGGACTTCCTTCATAGTTTTGTCTTTAGAGACCTGAGGCACGTGCCCCTTCGCCCCAGAAAGCTGTATTTACATTATAGATTCTATACGGTTCTCCTTTAAATTTATAGATTATAGATTATTCTGTTGACCCGCAATGGGGTGAAATCTCCTTTTTTATTTAGAACTGAATTATCGGCGTGCTTCATATGTATTGTTTAAAATGAAATAAACAAGATATAGAATGGAAGAAATGATATATCCTAAGCACTTAAAGCCAGGAAGGGGACGCAGTGTTTACTGCAGACTCCCAGCAGATCAGACGTCCGTCGTTAAAAAACACGCGGCTATAGTTATCTGCCCTATTACGCAGCAGGGAAAAAACAGCGTGAAAGCATCATCCTTCCCTACACATCACAACGGAGGACCGCGGGTATACAAAGATGTGAATAAATGTCAAACTGGCGAGTAAAGCCGAGCGGCCGCGGGACCATTCCCAGCTGTTACCGAGAGGAGGACACCGTTGAGAAATTGGTTAATAAGCAGTTTCTGTAGCAGCGCGACAAAGCACGGACTTACAGACGCTCCCAGAGTCTATTAAGGAAATTAAAAGACTTAGTTGCTTGCGATAGAAAGATGCGGTTCTCTGAATGCCAGAAGGATGATCACCAACGTTGACTTTTTGGGCACTCAATAGTCCAAGAAAAGAATTAAAAGAACAAAAATAGGATGTTAGGAGGCAGCAGAATAATTTGGGAAATTCAATTTGGCTACAAACCCAAAGCAGGAAATGGCGCACTAATCGCTAAGCGCTAACTAGCCACCGATTCCAAATAAACATACGGAGGACGATGAATTGTTGTCGGGGGTTCTGCTGCCAAGCTGCTCTTGTGTGGGCAACAGCCTGGTGACAACCAAGCCATATCTTACTAATCCACTCCTTATGTGTTGATTTGGACCAACTCTGATGGGAGCTGAAACCAGTCCATAGGTAGGTGCCAGCTGGATGGCTGCGGCGTGGTATTTGGCCAACATCCCTTCGATTAGTAACTACAAATTTTCAGGAAGCCAGGCGCGCTAAAGCAAGGAGGACCTCACAGCAAAGACAAAGGACGCTCAACACGATGCTCCATTACTGACCAGTTATGGTTCAGCAGTGATGGGATTTCCCATAGATTAACAAAAAAATAAAGTCTGCCATTTAATTATTATTTTTTTTAGGGGAAGCTCAACAAGTATTTCACATCTGCAAGTTATACCTGAAGGACTTGCAGTACAATGGCAATTACCAACCGGTTAAACCGCTTTTATGCATATAGAACGAAACATTTGACAAAAGGTTTTTTGACCTTTCCCTTAACTAATCTGCTCCTGACCTGATTTCGGATCAATCATGCACAAGGGTTAACTAATTATAGACTTAAGTTTCATCTATATAAAGACAATAAGTAATAATAATAACCTATTATTCCATGCACATGCATGATCCGTGTCATTAGCCACATGCTATACTCTACACGTATACTCCAACTTTCACCATGTTCCTCATAATTTTTAAACCTCATAGTGGATACTAAATAAATTAGAAAAGGCTCAGTCTAGAGAGTTAACAGGACATATCGGGAAGAAAGAGTTTAATGTCTCTGACAACCTTGTTAAAGAAATATGCAAATTAAGCGTTCTCTGCATGAAAAAATAAAGCACAAAGTCCTTCCTTGATTTAGAAGCTGCAGCCCTGTTGCTGCTGCTGTCCTCCACTTACGCTGATTGGCAAAAAAAAAAAAAGAAGCCGGGCAATTCCTTGTACACCCAAAATGCGGAAAGACTATACAAGTAAACATCATACTCATTATCACAAGGGGGGGGGAAAACGCTAAAAGGAAAAGAGAGTTGGGGCCCAAATCTAGTCTACTTTATATCAAAATGAAAATACTACATTTTACAATTCAATACATAAATATAAGCAAAATGTATGGATACACTAGAAATCGGCCATTTGTGTACACCATGGGAACAGCCACCTTTACTTCCAGTTTTTCAGGATAAGCCTGGTTATTCCTCCCCATTGGGTTATCGTTCCCTTATTGTTGTGGCTCTCTGGTTGATTGACAGCCTTTCTACGGCGAGAGTGGCTACAATGCTCAGCTTGATTTAGGAACTCTCGGAAACGAAATATCTTTTTCTGTGCACGCCACAAAAAAGGGGGGGGGTACTCTGGTGGCGTATCGTGGGACGGTCTGGAGATGTACTGTGGATGTTCCAGCATGGACCATTTAAAGCTGGTACATATTGCTAAAATACCAGAATCCATCAGCGTTACTGACAACTTGGGAGAAATAGCCGTCGTTTTCAGGAAGTAGCTGAATATTTAACCGTAATTAAGCAAATTCATTTCAATCCTGCTGTCAAAAGCCAGCATGCCGGCGAGAACCTACTGAAAAACGGCGAAGGGATCACAACAAATGTCCTCGTTCCACATTCTGAACTAAGTGCAGCACCAGAAACCCCGGGGAGGGGGTTCCTAAATACCCCAGAAATAACCCTTTGGAAGTTGCACCAGAAGAATGCACAATAAGTACTTTAACATGCATTATTCAGAAACTGAGCTGCAGCCCTGTTGCTTCAGCTGCCCTTTCTTCTCCATGGTCTGATGATTCCTGCCACTGATTGGTTGCTTCAAGCAGCTAACCAGTTGCAGGAAAGCTCTCCTGTTGAAATTGATAGCCGCCTTGAAAGTATTGCTTTCTTGGCTTAATGTACTAGAAAGGCCAGTAGTCTTATCTACCGGAACAGTGGAACAGCACCTTTAATGCAAACATTTCTGACCGTAACAGGATCAGCGGGTTTGTAATAACCACCTTTTCTGCTGCTCTTACTTCTTGTTGTTTGTATTTGCCGATTAACCATATCTATGGCATTGTACTCGGGGAACCAATCTGCACAGCTTGGTGTATAATTAGATATTTTTTAACAAAACGTGTAGCGATTTAAAAATATACGCAAGAATCACAAATTGGTAACTTTGTGTTCTACGGTCGGACGAATCCTTTTCTACCGTCCAAACTCCATGGAAACAAAATACCATAAAAAAAGTTATGGAGTTAGGGGCCAGAGAAAAAATTTCAAGAGCCAGTTTGATTTTTTTATTACAAGCCATCAGGGATCCATCCACAGAACATAAAAAACAAGTTAGATGCCCACAGTGTAGTTTAAGGATCTGAAGAGTCGAAAAAAACCAAGTGCAGGGGGGGCTCCTGTAAGCTGCGTTGAGGGGCAAGCTCTCCATGCGCTTATGAGAAATTTCGTTGTTAAAGCCAGTACCAAAAAGTACTCTTGGGGGCCATGGAACTACTTGGGTCTACATTAAGTCCCTGATGCTACACCAGGGGTCTGAAGACGCTACGTCCTCTGCTAAACAGAACAGAACTATAAATATCACTAAACGCGACGCCGAACTCCCAACTTCTGAACCAAAACAAGCCTTCCGTCGTGCAGGAACTGTAACTTCTCCTGTAGAACAAGGATGGTCACCTCTAGATGTCCATCACAGCCATTCCTGTATTAAAGCAGGTGGCAGGTTAACTGCCGAGACACTTCTGATTACTTTTATTTCATTAAACACTTTATAATAGGAAGGCACGCGCGGGAACGGGCTGATTGAATGAATGCGTTTAACAAAAGAAAGAAAAGGGCTGCGCACGCCACTTATTAAATATAACACATTAACGGTGTCTCGCACACGCACACGCTCAGGCAAATAACCAATATGACATCCAGCTTAATGAATTAGCCCAGCGTCTGGAGTCAAACTATAATCCATGCGCTGCTCTTGTTACGGGTCCCTTGAGCATAAGAAGGATGGATGAGGTATTAGAATAACAAAAAGCAGATGTTCCCCCGGTTTCTTTGCCAGACGTGAAGTGAGATGAAGACACCGTCCACTCGCAGATGTTAATATGCGACTACTAAAAGATTATAAAGGGAGCATCACAGCACTCTCAATTCTTATAGACCCAAAATGCTGAAAAAAAAATGAATAATAAAAAGGTGGTAGCTTATAACATGCTTTAACCAAACCAGACCTGGAAATATTTATACCCCAGCCCCATGTATATTTTATTGCGTGCTCAGGCTCTTGTGTGCACACGCAACACACTCTTTATATATACCTGAGTCTAACTATTTGCCATCAAAATAGCAATTTCTGCCCCAAAATCCTGCTTGTGCCATTTCTGCCCCCCGCACAGCCTGTCTTCATGATTTCTGCCCTAAACAGCCAGTTTGTGTCATCTTTGCCCCCCCCAACACTTCCATATCAACACAAACACTTACACGTTCACATCCATTCTAACACATTTATACATTCATTCACTCATTCATTCATACAGCGTATCTGACCCTGGCCCAGATTGGCCCTCATGGCTGGTGGGCCACTGGCCAACAAGCTCCACATACTCGCCTGATCTGCTGCTCTAGTATGATGACATTATAAGCACCATGATTAACACGATTATACATTGAAATATGGTATATGTCAAAGCTAATAATTGTGTTCAAATCATTTATAAGTATAAGAAAAAACTCTGAAATACCAACTGTTTTTTTTTTTTGCAGCTAATCCAGTGATGATCTGATCTCTATTGGCAGTTGATAAAAATCGTCTAATTTCATATTGCCGCAGTGTAGCTTTGCTATTCACACATACTAAGCAAACAGAAATTACCATGGCAACCTCATAATATGGAAATAAATACATAGAAAAAGCATAAAAAAAAAAAATTCTACAATCATTTAGAATCAGAAGTATTGAAATTGTTCAATGCAGCAAGGCTCCAAGAAAAAGAGCCGCAGATTTTGGTTCATTTGGAAGACTAAATGTTACATTTCAAACGTTTGAATAGCCAGCGAGGCTCGGCCAAACAGGTCATAGATTTTGACGATGTTGGCCGTTACAGTAAGTGAGCCTATTGTCTGGGCCATAATGTTAATGACTGAATAAACCCAGAGAGTTTACTTACTACTCCTCTTCTATTTGACGAGGCAGAGAATATTCAGGGATTAGTATCGGTAGAACGAGTCAAACAATACATCCTATCCGCCAGCCAGCAACACAAAATAAAGGCGCATACAGAACTGTGCAAATATTTTAGGCAGGCAGAAAGAAATCAAAGATCAAATCAATATTCCATGTGACCTAGGTAGAACTCTCATACAAGGAACTCCGCAGGTAGGTTGTTTCAGATATCTTGGGAAACTAATCACAGTTTGTCTGTGGATTTAGGCAGCCCCAGTAGTTTCTCTCTCGATGATGTTGAGATCAGGGCTCTGTGGGGGCCATTCCCATGACTTCCAGGACTTCTGGTCTTCTTTAAGCTGAAAGGTAGTTCTTAAGGCTTTGGCTGTATGTTTGGGGTGGTTGCCATTACGCAGAATTAATTTGGGGACAATCAGACGCCTTCCTGATGGTATTTCATGATGGGTAAGTATCTGCCTGTACGTCTCAGCTTTGAGGAGACCATTCATTCTGACCAAATCCCAACTCCATTTGCAGAAATGCAGCCCCAAACTTGTGAGGAACCTCCACCATGCTTCACTGTTATCTTCCAACACTCATTCTTGTACCGCTCTCCAGCCCTTCGGCAAACAAACTGCCTTCTGCTACTTTCAAATATTTCAAATTCTGATTCATTGGCCACTGTCTGCCATTTTTCTGCACCCCAGTGTGGCTTCTTGGCCACAAGTCTTCGACGAAGACCACTTGTCACCAGTCTTCTCCAGACAGTAGATGAGTGTACCAGAATCCCACTGTTTTCTGCCAATGCTGAGCTAATGGCACAGCTGAACATCTTCCCACTGGGAAAGAAAGTCAGCATGATGCGTCTTTCATCTGCTGGACGGTTTCCTTGGCCGACCACTTCATCTTCTCAACATCCCCAGTTTATTTATGCTTTTTTTTTTTTTCAAAAAGAGCTTGGACAGAACACCTGGAAACAACCGTCCGCCTGAGAGAGCTTGCTGATGCAGTATAATTACCTCGTGTCTTGTTGTTGTGCTCAGTCCTGCCATGATGGATGCCCTTTGACATTAAACTGTCTTCACCAACCTCACCTTATTAGTGAGTTTGGATGTTCCTTATCCTGTCTTAGTCCTCCCAAACAGCTGTTTCTGTTTAAGTTAATAATTGTGTTTCAACCTACATATTAAATAAAGGATCATTAGCACCTGTTTAGCATAATTGTTTAATCGTACACCTAACTATAAGCCTAGAAGAACTGATGCTGTTGTGAAGGCATTTCTAAGAATTCTTAGTTTACAGCATTTTTCACACCTGGACAAACGTTTTACGCAATACTCTGTGTATAAAATGGCATTATCACCGTCGGAATTTTCATTGGGACTCAAAGTAAGATCTAATCTGAGTGTACATGCTGCACCCTGATTGGTCACTAACCCGTCCAGCATTTCAGTTCACAAAGTGAGAAGAGTCTTCTGTTGCCCTAGCTATCCACTGCTTGGTGCAGCCTCTTCCCGGCCCTTCCATCTCCCCTCTCATCGTTCCAGCACCTTCCTGCCCTTTCTGCTCTTACCCATTCTCTCCAACACCCCTCTGCCCAGAACGCATACCTCCCATTCTCCTCTGCTCTGACCTGCCACTTCCCACCGGGGAGGTCAGTTGGGGCCAAGCGTTGTGGCCCTGAGCTGTCATATTGAATGCGACGATGCCCTGTCTGAGTGCTGTTACATTCACATGGGATTTAAATGCCTGAACAGAAGTTCAGGCATTTCCCTAAAGTGAGTCATGGCTGACATTGGCAGGGACTCAGGGAGGTCGGTAGATAGCCTGATCGGGTCTCCTGCCAGAATACCTTGATGGCCGAGTGCACATTGTGTGATTAGGCAACGTGCCTGGATCCTGCGGCCCCAATGGCAGAGCCGTCAGCAATCAGAGGGCTCCCTACTGGCAGATCCATCGTTTTGTGGAAAGCCCTTCAAAGCCAGCCTCCACTCCCGGGAGCAAGTCAGCCCTGGCAATTTAAAGTAGAGCCAGACATTCTATTTTAGAAGCCTGGAAGGGATCCAGCTATAGAGATAATTATAAGACAGTAGAATAAATTAGGTGCTATTTGTACAATTTTAGAAGCCATAGCAACCAGACTTCTATTATCTGTCCAGCCAAACACCCTCCTCCAGTCAAAGAAATGCATCAGGCACAGCGATGGCCTACGTGTTCCTCTCAAAAATGTCCTATCCCATTTCTGCATTAAAGAAAAATATTTAGTCTAACTTTGATGTTTTGGCTCTGCACATTCTTTGATATAATGGGGAAACATGCTTAAAAATATTGGTTTTTAGTGTCATTAGTGGTATTTATGAATGGCAACTGAAAGTCCTGAAAAAAAAAAAAAAATATATAATATATATATATATATAAAAAAAATATATATATATCCTTCCTTAAAGAAAGTGTAATAAATAACAAATAACAGGAGGAAATGTGTGTTCTGAGAGTTAAAGGATTAAAAGCATTTCCATCACCCTGATTATGTCTCAAAGAACGCTTTCTTTATAGCGTTCTTAAACCATTTGACCGTTGAGAAAAGCCAGATGCCGGGAGGACATCTTTTACAGGAACGTCCACCTTCGTGATCAGATTTCCTTGGTCCAAGAGTATAATCAGCATTGGTGCTCAGGACGTAAACCCACGTCAGTGGGGGTTTATTCACTAAACACAGTTGGCAGAGTTTAGAGGGGAGTCGTGAGTTCAGCTCTAATCACTTCACTATTCATTATGAAGTACCAAAACTGGCAAGCTCCACCAGCGTGAAGGACTAAGCTGGCCCTGTAAAATGCATAATTAAGGAGACTTAAGAAGTCGCGCTCATTTAACTATTCATTATACAGGGCCAGCCAAGCGGTCCCAGCAGCAGAAGCTCCCTGAGGGTGGCCCATATAATCATAACTATAACTCTCTCCAAACTCTGGTAACACCGTAACCTGCTAGACGTCCCTCATCACTAAGGGTTGTGGCCCCCACAGTCAACCCTACAAGTAGATTGAAAAGCATACCCCCCAAGTGTCCTGCTTTCTACAGGGCAGCCTTGTTATTCCACAGGAGGACCATGGGCCGGTTGGGAAGATCTCCGCTGACCAGCCAAGGGAGCTGTCATGCTCCCATGTGGCCTCCTCGAGGTGCTCTGCAGCTAAGTACCGTAAGGTTCCGCTACGTGGCCGTGCTCTTCTGGTGGGAGGCTGTTCCATTCACCCACCACCGTCTCGATAAAGTAAAATGTCCTTACATCTAAACATCTGTCCCTCTAGTTGGCTTCTTCGGGACAGGGGCATTATTTTATCGTATTTACTCATTCTTGAGTGTTCGATCCCCTTCTATCCCTTTCTCTCCCGCCACTCTGGCAGCGAAAGGGTAAACTTAAATCACTCAGTATATGCCTGCGCTGCTTTCTTCCTCCCCAGTATATAATGTATACCAGTCGGTTCCCCGCAGATAGAATCCCAGGGATGCTTACAAAAACTAGAAGAAGAAAGAAGAATGCCGATAGAGTTCACTAGGCATAGATCTGAGCGCCGGCTAATGAGGCAATAAAGATCTAGGGCTCTATAAATTAAAGAGCGTCGCGACAATGAGAGCGAGCGGGAAAAAAATAAGAGCCTGAACTCGCGTTTAAGATCACAGCAGCTTCCGCCGTGACAGTAAATTCGGGTGTTTAGAGAGCGCCGGCAGTGCCGGGGGGACGGGAGAAGAAAGATCTTTTTGAAGTGGCCGTCGGGAAAGATGACGGATTTGCGGTGTCCGCACTCAAGGAACAAAGTCTCCTCCGCTGGTCCTCCCGCAGGCGGCGATCCTGACAGAGAGCGATAAACGATGGAGGAGATCCGGGTTACGGTCCTGCGCCCGGCCGCCGTCCCCGGAGCGAGCCCGTCATGGTTCGAGAAACTCGACGGGACGTGATTAGCACTCATTATACCGCGGTGGGGGGCTTGGTGGAAAAAAGGCAATAAGGAACCTCCACCTCTGCTAATTTCAGGTTATGTACAAAGAGTTGGGGGTTAGAAGGACTTTGACGTGTTGCCTTCCGTGTCAGGCATGGAGGGGTTCATCCTCCTATACATTCATGCATTCACACGCTTACCACTGCGCACACGCAACATACTCACCGCCAGCCACAGCGCCTAACAACCCCACCGTGCGAATACACACTCAGCGAGTGTTGTCGGGGGGGGAAGTACGGGGTATTATACTGTCCCCTTAGTAAATAAACATAGCACCAACATGCTCGGGACTCAAAGAAACAAACAGAGTACGAGCAGAGCGCTACTAAGCGAATCTGCCCCAGGGATATACAATGAGAATCGCACCTCCGAGAAAAGTCTATATCACCAACATACTGGAGCAGGAGCTCACCCGGGAATCTGCTTACACTATATACATTACACTCTATACATACATTACATACGTTCATACTGCAGCTGGTCAGTAGGTAGCACTGGATGCCCCCCCGACATCTCGGGCACAGAGGGCAAAAATGTACAGAATCTTAACCCTGTCAGTGCCAGTGGGGTAAGCGCACAGGAAGGGTTCAAGTTTTATCTGACTGTATGTTTCAATGGCATCACTGTATTTGCCTTTACCACTTCTGCTGGGTGGCCGCCCCACCTACCTACTGTGAAAAGCCCGGGTGAAGTATAATACCTGGCGTGGCGCGGTTAGTGACCCTGTTATCGGTCACCGTCCCTCGTCAGGAGCTCACGCATACAAAGTGATTCTGGTGCCACGTTTGAAATGTGGTCTTATCACCACAGCAACCAGTGGAATCTTTCAGTTGATTGGCTCATTCCGCTGGTTGCTACGGTGATAAGACCACTTTTTGAACTTTGCACCATTTATCCACAGAAACTGTTGCGAGGAATGTTAGGCAGCGGGGGGGGGGGGCTCTTAAGAGATGTAATCACCTCCTCGCTTCTGCCCCACCGCTGGGGCTTTTAAGACGGTGACATCACTCAGGGAGGTGCTCGTCAGGTAAGCGGCCCGTTATTGGCCCATTCGAGTTACGCAGACTGAAGTGTCCAGTTACAGCAGAGCAGTCATCATAAACGAACTGTCAATCAATGGAGTTTAACAAGTAAAGCTCAAGGACGGGGAGAGAAACGCGGCTCCTGCTACATCACACCGCTAAATATACAACAGGAAGCTGTATATATATATACACACGAACACACACAGATATACACATATACACACAAACAACACATATATACACACAAACATACAGATATACACATATATACATACAGATATACACAAACAACACATATACACA
Source organism: Spea multiplicata (assembly GCA_009364415.1). Classification (NCBI taxonomy): domain Eukaryota; kingdom Metazoa; phylum Chordata; class Amphibia; order Anura; family Pelobatidae; genus Spea; species Spea multiplicata. The sequence continues at coordinate 52,744 of VKOC01021598.1, forward strand.
TATATACACAAACACACATATATACACAAACACATACAGATATATACATATACACACAAACACAACACAAAACAT
>VKOC01021599.1:0-17046 GCA_009364415.1 Spea multiplicata
GTTCAACAATGTCCCAAATAACACGGGGGGGAAGGATGGCCACACATCTAATTTCCAATTAGAAAAATGCACACGTACCAAATATGGCCTTTTAGTTCCCCCCAAAAATGACAAACCCATGCATGTGGGGTATAACTGCGCTCAGGAGATGTTGCTGAACACATATTGGGGTGTCGTGTGACAGCGGCATAAACCAGGAGCTGTAAATTCATACATAAAGTACGTGTGTGGGGGAAAAATACTACTGCAAACTTTGAAAAAATTCTGGTGGTAAAATTCGTACATGCAAAGAGATAAAATACCATCATTTAAAATACCCTGGGGTGTCTAGTTTTCAAAAATATATGGTTTTGTTGGGCATACTGAAATGGCCCAGCTCAAAGATGTACCAAATAGGGCTTGGGCAGTGGATCGCCAAACGCCAAAGTTCAACATTGAAAATGCACGTGCCCCAAATGTGGCCCTTTTGCCCCCAAACAGCCAGGCAAAATCATTCATGTGAGGTATCGCTGTACTCAGGAGATGTTGCTGAACACATATTGTTTTGTGATAGTGACATATACCAGCACCTTTTAATTCATACCTGAAGTAAAATGTGTGTGACAAAACAAATGCAAAAAAATGACTACCACAAAGTTTGACAAAGACTGGTGGTAGATATGGTGCATGGAAAGAGTTAAAATACTAGCATTTAGAATACCCTGGGCTGTCTAGTTTTCAAAAATATATGACTTGATGGGGTAAATTGCATTGGCCGGGTTCAAAGATACCCGAAATGGCACATGGGGGGAAGAATTACCAGATTTGGAAAAAATGGCTTTGAAATAGCAAAACGCTACCTGTACTTATTGCCCCATAATGGGTAGAAAAAAGCAAAAAAACATAAAAACATTGGGTATTTCTAAACTCAGGACAAATAGTAGAATCTATTTAGCAGGTTTTTCATTACCTTTTATAGAGGAGTAAAAGATTTTTCAACTAAAAGTTAGAAACAGTCATTTTTTCTAAATTTTTCACCATATTATTATAATTTTTTTAATAGTAAATAATATGATACAATCAAAACAATGCTCATCTAAAGAAAGCCCTAACTTGTCCTAAAAAAAACAATATCTAATGTGTGTGGGTTCAGTAAACGGGAAGAAGAAACATTTACAGCTTAAACGCGAGCCAGCGTCAGAGAATGTTAAAAAAGGCCCATTGCACCAGGGGAACAAACAGTAAAATCAGCCTTTGTCACGAAGGGGTTAATGTTCTTTAAACTTAAACTTTTGCTCCCAGTTACGTGGCCAAGACCCACTGGGTCCCACAGGTTCTGCCACCTCAGGCCTAGAGTATCCAGTCCAGTTACCCTATAAAGGTCTGTGCCTAGCCAGGCTCGTGGCAAAAATAGGCCTAAATACAACACTGATTTGTAGTCTTCTTTAGTCGCCACACCAAGTACCTACTGATCTTGAGTAAGTGTCAGCCTTCTCAGGGTTAGGCTACCATAGTAGAATATTCCACTCCTATGACACACTTAGCTCACTTAATTTAGATGGAATTAGACAGTTGTCAGGATAAATGGTCAAACTATAGCTACAGCAAGGTGAATTGTGAATGCTTAACTTTACAAGACAACGGTTAAATAAAAAGCCAGTTCAAATCAGAGTTTAACCTGAACTATTGTCAAATATAATAGAATTAAACGACATTATAAGGTGATGTAAAATAGTTATTGGGTTGTACTATACTATTTATTCACATTGTATATCTATTGCATATCTAACAAGGTCATCTTGGCGATGTTTTTAAATTGACTGGTGATGTCATGCACCTACAAACCCCTCCTTAGTATGACTTTGCGTGACTTTGTGTGGTCACATGACTGTGCACCGCGAGTAAGGTGTAGAATTTATCTACTCGAAAGCAGCAGAAAGCGGGACAACGGGAGAGTAGCGGGTCACCTCGGGTTGTTCTTGTTACAAATATTAACTTTGAGCTTTAAAAGAATGTAAGAAGGGATTTTAAACATGCACGGGATAGACATAAAGCTATCCGTAATCTAAGATGAGACCAACGACTGATTACGGTCTAAGTCTTGACATCAGGAGAAATTGGAAGGCTAGACTTATCTGTCGTCAAATTCTATGTTTCTCTAAATCCAGCCTTTGTATCGAATATTTTTATAAAACCATAATGTACTTAATAAAAGCAATATTTCCAAAAACATTTAGATGTGAATAATGTCGAGGAAAAACTTCTATAAAGGTCAAAGGGGAGTCTCTGTATCCTGGTCAATTTGTCTCTTTTGTGTTACGAGCAATAAACAACCGCTAGATAATTGCCGTGCCAAGCTGCTGTATTCGGTGATCACAACTGCTAATAGAATTTTATACCAATAAAATGAATGGGGCAGCCGCCATAATATCGTAACTCAACAAACAAGCGCTCGGTGGCATATTGGAATGCCAATAAAAAGGGAATGCTTCATTGTTGCTTCATGCTTGAATACACAAACCCTAATGCTCCAATAAATGTTGAAATAAAACATGGCTACCGCCAGCCAAAATATACCGATCACTGGATGAAAGCAACTAAAGAAATAAAAACGGAAACAAACCCTAAATAAAATGGCTAATCATGGATTTATAGAAAATCATGTGCCAAGATAAACCAGTTTTTGACCATGATTGCTAGTCGGGTAACTGGTAATAGACATGATGAAATAATGAAATAAGCCATTACTGTGTCCCCCACCCCCCCACACTGAATCCTTTAGAACATTAAAAAGTCATACGGTAAGTTAAGTGAAGTTGCTTTAATCAGTATTACCGGGATTACCAACAGCAAGTACGCATTCAGCGTCATAGCTGGTGATTTTCTGTGAAATTTAATAGTTCCACTAATTCTACTGAACTATTTATTTTTTAGCTAAATATATTTTGAAAATAGATTTCTAGCATTTTGAAGCCCTTCGTAGTTTCATAGGAACTGCTTAAGATGTGAACTGTCTCTGTTTTAAGCATTTCTTTACCAAACGGTACCAAATAAATATACAAAATGTATTTATGGAACCTTCCTGTAGAATGTGCTTTTTTGGTTTTCAATTAGAGTCCTGTATAGGGGGTGTGTACCAGAGTACAAATTATGCATTTAACCCCATGTGTCCCAAGACACACATAATGGGAGGTTCTACCACCCCTTTTTTGACATTGTGGCAAGAGAAGAAATGTGTTCCACCCACCCTTGATGAGCTTATGGTTGGTATATGAGGGTGGACTGATTCTGGTTGGTTGGCCACCGGCAGAGTTGAGGTGGTCGTCAATTGGAAGGCGCCATCTTGGTGGTTCTGTGTTAGGTTTCCTTATGGGCTGGATCCTAAAGGAGACTCAGGTTAAGGCAGCAAGTCCACTTGCCGGTGTCGGCTTTATGGCTTGTGGGTTATGTCGGCAAAGTGGATTGGGTCTCGTGGACCCTCTCCTTAAAGTTATAACCATGAATTGTTGCTTAATGTGTGATCTTGCTTAAAATGTTATTGGTTATATAATGTTGTTGTGTCAGGGTTAGTTTTGATGATGCTTAACCAAAGTACGCTGTGGCCTTCACAATCCAAAACTTTGCCCCTGTCTTTCTATTTTGTAAATTGCAGGATCAAATCAGCAGTGCACGAGTCATGAGTTTTCAGTAAACGTTTATGTCTTTTTCAATACTGGCTGAATAAATATTGTGACGTTACATAAGCTTTTGGAACCTTACGCATACAAAGCATTTTTCCAAAGAAACAATGGGTTCTAGAATTAGAAAAGGATACAATGGTGTCCTATGCCTAAACAACCATTGGGTTTAGGTTATGTTTAGCTTTTTTTTTTATTTCAACTCTTTGCTTGTCATATAGATAGAAATCCATCCATATCCATCTAAGAGAAAAAAAACTTTGGTTGTTATCTCTAAACAAAATAAATTAAGATATTGGTTTTCCATGTTTGTGCTTGGCAACCATAAATACTACCTAGTTTCACACACCTTTTAATGTCAGCAACCTTTCACATTCATAATTTTAGAAACAAATGAATCTACATAACTCAGCATAGCCTACATGGCATTTTTGTTGAACTTAAATGCTGTTATGGGAAGAACTGAATTTGTTTTAGCATGACCTATATATTTTTAAGTAATGTACTTTTAGCTTATTTTGCCAAATAATAAATGCATATTTTTCACATTTCATCTAATCTAATTAATTCCTAAGAAATTAATTAGTTAATGAGCATGGGCGAATTCATTGAGATCACGGTCATCTGTGATTCACGAAGTGCTATTCTGGAATGTTGTGTTGATATTATATTTAGAATATAAGCTACAAATGTCAGCTGTTCTTTATTTATAAGATAGCAGCAGGGAGTTATATTAATTCTCCAGAGCAATTTCAGAGTGATTCCAGATTTAGGAAAGTACATTATGATAGCTTTAAAAATTTTCAGCTCCCTTCGATGTTTGTGTTAGCTTTCCTTACTTCGATCTGCTAAGTTACTGCTTAACACTGATATCGTAAAACCACCATGCAACAATTTCATGATATTGTTTAGAATGACTATCGTGACATATTATCGAGGTCATATTAATAATGAATCCCATATGTGGCATTTCTAAATTCCAAATGACAACACTTGGATAATCTAAAGAAAGAAAGCGTAATCATCATACTGATTGGACACCGTAACCTATGACATATGAATACTAATTGTAAGCTAATAATACCTTTTTTTGTCAAAGGTTAAAATTAGGAGGTGCTTAAAATATAATAATATAAATGTGTAGATAGTTATGCTAAAGGTCTTACATGTTTAGCATATAAATCTTAGCAGGTCTGTAAATGAAGAATTATTTCTAGGAGGGGTGTAGGCATTCAACAGAACTAGGAATGGTATTTCTGCTGCCACATATAGTTCTAAAAGGATATAAACGGGTCATAAAAACACTATAGGGTCTGTTCACTATAGTGTGAATGCTTACAAATTTTTCTAAAGCAACCTCGCATTTACACTAACAAAACAAAATCACATACAACTATCATACACTTAACCGCAGGAGAGATGAGCTGACCCAGCTTCGTGTGAGTTTATTAACCCGCTACTAATGTGAGTTGGACTTGAGTACACCAATTCTTCCCCTGAACAGTAAAAAAAAAAACCAAAATGAAAAATCTTAATTAGAGTGAGATGAAATGATAAAATAAGCCTTGGGGGCTATAGTTTACAACTATAACATCTATCCCCCACTTATGCGAATATAGCTTTAATCACAAGGAGGCATGACCATCTTGAGCGTCACCCCTCCATGAAGAGGTGGAGGAGAGGCATGGGATGGGGTTCATGTCTCGTGAAAGTTTTTAAAAAATATATTTTTAACCCCACTCACGCCGTGGGGGAGAAATAGCTGCCCAACGATGGTCTTTTCAGACAACAATGAGCATGCTGGAAAGTCATCCATTGATTTCAATGAGTGCATTTTTCTGCCACTGATTGGCAGTTTCAAGCAGCCAATCAGTGGTAAGATTATGGAGGGGAAAAGTCAGGGAGAATGCATTTGCAATTCTCAATGGAATAACTCACAGAGTACGTATACTAAATGGAAATTTTGAAATGCAGGGGGAAAAAAAGAAAAAACTTAGCTACAATTCGACAGCCTATTTTGGAAAAAAAAGTAATAATATAGAGATTCAAACTATCCCTGAAGATTTGAAACTACAAAAAAAAGCATGTTACTTTGATATACAAACAATATGAGGACATCAAGTGAAGCTTTTGGATAATGGATCAGTTGGCTGAATCCATTTAATAACATACAAGACTGGATGAATAGATCTCTTTAACAAAAGAACTTTTTTTCTGAGGCTGTTGAAGGCGATAAAGAAATGTCAGTAAATATCAATGTTCGACACCGAGATAACACAGGACATAGACTTATCAAAAGACACGAGTGCAGACAAGTCACAGAAATAAAATTTAATTTCAGCCGTGTCCGCGAGTGGAAACAGGCAAAGTGTTCTTAAAGTGTACTACCACCAAATGTTTTTATTAATAGTATCAGATTAAAAAAAAAAGTTTTCAGAAATGTCCTGCTGGGTTTTTTTTTAAACTTGCTAGAGAGATCTTTATTTCCTAATTTTATTTATTGGTTATACACATTAGGGTTAAATGTAATTTTGGGAGGTGCCAAAAAGGGTCTATAAAGACTAACAATTTGACTAATGAAAGTCTATGGAGGAACGGACTTCATTAGCATTGCCATAAAGCGTCAGCTCAGTGTGTTTGAGCCAGGAAAGTCACCCAAAATATCTGACAACAATGGCGGCCTCAAGGTCTACAGATAAAGAGAGTTTATGGAAAAAATGAGCTGTAATACAAATAGACAAATACTTTGTTTCAGAAATTAAGGGTAAAATTGTTAACCTTCGTGTTCGTCCTCGTTTCAGTCTTCGTGTAAAAAACCCTTCATATTCCACGAATATTTACCCATCCCCGGGCGCATATTCCTGTACGTTCTTCATGTTTTTTTCTTCGTTTTTTTGCCGGGTTTTGTAATGCGTTATATGTGAAACGTGCTAATCTTTATATAATTGATTAATCTTTCACCTTTGATGTGAGTGAGTTTTTGGCTGAGCGTCTTATACATTTTCCAGGACATTTTGTATTATGCCATTGGAACACTCTTTATTTTGTCAACTGAAGCCCAACAGGATGCCCAAGTATAGGTAAGTAGTCCAAGGCCAACATTTAACAAGCTTTATCGTACCTATTTAAAATGATGTCACGGTGTCATGAACCAATTAAATGCTATGGGACAAAATATGCATTCTCTATAAACTAGGAATTAAGATACTCCACAGCCATAATTATTTTCTGAACTTGTAATTTCCATTTTATGCTATGTAGATCTATTCAACAGAAAACAAAGAAGCAGGCACCCGAATGCTGGCAAAAACATCATTAATTAAGCTTCCCCATGGCACACATGGCAAAAAAGAGAAGATACATGTTTAATGGAAGAGAGAGAGACTAGCGTTCTGAGGAGAGGAGCAGACATAACAGATCCCCCCTGCGGTGGCCAACCAGAGGTATGTTGGTAAATCCTTCCATGGGACAATGGATGGAGTCAGAATAATGTCTTCCTTATCCATAAGGATAATGGTTGGTGGAGCATATTTAGCTGGTGGCTAAGCTGGAGCACTTCTGGGCAGAGCTTAGATTTACACCAGGGGATGCGCCGGGGCTCTACCCTATTATGGAACTGCTCAAGGGAGGCCAGAATAATGCAAAGGGATCTATGGAGAAAGAATCATTTCTGCACTTGTCTTTCTCTGGCCTCCTGGAGCACTTCTGTTCTTGGTTCACACTAGGGGATGTATCAGGGCTCTACCCGATTGCGGAAGTACTCCAGAAGGCAAGAATAATAAGGCCAGGGAGTGCCGATCTGTGGATTTCTGCACTTTTCTTTCTCTGGGGATCCATCTGTAGTATTCTGGCCTTCCGGAGCACTTCGGGGCATAGCCTCAGTGTGTGCCGTGGGGTCAAGTTAATGCAACGGATCACATGAGGAAGAAAAAAAAAAAGAATGAAGTAGTGGAGAAGCAGGAATAAAAGATGAAGAAGGTAGGGAGACATTGATGGAGAGTGAGAGAGTGTGATCGGAGGGGCATATAGAGTAAGCAAGAAAAACAAAATTCAAACTAAAATTCAGAACACCCTACTTTGTTTTTGTTTGTTTTGTTGGAGACGCTCCTCGTTTTCGACATTCGTCAAAATTGGCTCATTTTGCTATAATTAAAATTTGTACAAATTTGAATGCTTAAGTCTACTTTTGATTTCTGTAATAGAACTATAAGTTTATAGAACTATAATCTAACCCCATTGCAGTAAAAATAAACAATATGGAAAGACCAAAAAACATTCCGGTACTGTCAAACTTTATGAATAATACCGCAACTCCTTTTCTTAGTAACAAAATAAAAACATTTTAGTAACCCCCCTCCCTCCGTGAGTCAAAATACCTCTCTGCAACAACAAGTGATTAATTGCATCTGCTTTTTGGCATTGTGATTTATCAACCTCGATGGGATATCATGATTTTTGGTGCACAAGTGGATCCTTTGATGCTGGTAATCATGACGTCTGAATCTCATGACATCCGCTGGGCACTTCCTAAATATTACTCCTTGTTTTTGCTTGCTACATGTAATAACTGCAAAAAAAACAAAAAATAGGGAGTGCCGATTTCACACAATTTCCCCTGAATTGAGAAACCCATGCCTTTACATTCAACATCCATGGAGGTCTGGCCCCTGAACAATGCTGGCCCCAGCATTCTGCGTAATACCTCTGTCTGTGTGTGTATTCATTTCAGAATGTTACAATATTTTGGTTTGTAAGATAAATTATTTCTGATATTGAATTTATATATATATATATATATATATATATATATCATCAGTGCAATGGCATTATATGACAGTGAAACTGGTTATTTGTTATAACCTGAAATGTAATTATTTGAAGCAAAAGGGAATCAGTAACAATCATTTTAAATGCTAGAAAAATCCCATTGAAAACCAACGTATTTATTAGATTTTGTGTTTCCACAGTTACATATTAAATTCTTGAAATGTACAGTTTCATGTCAAGATTTCAAAGCATTGCTTAGGACCTAATTAAGGAATTCCCGACAAATGGTACCTGTGCGCAGAGCATGTCTAATTACCAAAAACACTGAATTCCAACCGCTGCCAAAATCAAATAGGTTCAACTGAGACACGCCATCAAGCATTAAATATACCGTATTAACTGTTTCAGTGATATGTAATATTATATAATTTATTTACCATGTGTGGTGCTAAAAAGATTAGAGCTGGTCAATCATTGAAAATATGAAACAATGAAAAACAACAAAATTATAACAAATATAAATTGAAATATAATAAATGTAAACATCTGATTTAATTTATGTAAAGTCTATTTTCATCGATCCCCTTTCTTCTCTTTATCTTCCCACGTTTTTCTCTTTATCTTTCATCCTCTCCCCCCTTTCTCTTTATCTCTCACTTTACTCCTCATCTCTTTATCACACCTCCTCTTTTGCTTTACTTAATCTTTTTTTCCCTATCTCTCCCCTTTCTGTACATGTCTCCTCTCTTTTTCTCTCCCCCTCTTTATTGTTCCTCCTTTTTCTCTCTCCCGTTTATTCCTATCTACCTCTTTTCTTTTATCTCTCCCACTTTTCTTTGATCCCCCTCATTATATATCCTCTTTTTATACATCTCATCTCTTCCATTTTTCTTTATATTTTCTTCTACTTTATCTGTCCCTTTTCTCTCTACCTCCCCTCTTCACATTCTCATTCCCCATTCTCATTAGGTCTCCTCATTCTCATTATCTCTACCCTTTCTCCCTATCTCTCTCCTTTCTCCTCACCTCTCATTATCTTTATCCTCTTTATCTCATTAGCATCCCTATCTTCCCTTTGCCTCTCCCCAGTAACTCACATATGGCACACATTTTTACACACATTCTCACATTTGCACAGCCTTATACACTCACATCAAAACACATGCCCATATACTCACTAACTCACACTTACGCGTAAATGCTCACACACCCTTAGACATACACATCCATGCTCATACACAACCATTTACACATCCATGCTCATGCACAAACATTTACACATCCATGATCACACACACACACATAAACATCCACATGCTTGCACATATACATCCATGCTCATATACAAACACACACACATCTGTGCTCACACACCCTTACACATACACACCTATGCTGAGAAACATACACATCCATGTTTACACACTTGCACATACACATCCATGCTCACACATGTATATCCATACTAACACACATAGACTTCTACATACACATCCATGTTCCCCTAAATGGGAGTAAAGGCCATGTCAAGAATGGAAAATCAAGAATATCCGGATCAATCGCAGTACAAAGGGGCAAGTCAGGTTCAATGTGAAAGTCCACACAATGGGTCAAAATCCAGATAAGCAAAACTACGGTGCTCCACGGGAATATAAACAAGGGCAAGAACACAATGCTCTAGCATGAGCAAGGCGTATACCCGGCTATTAATAGGGTCTTGATTGTCATAGCAAGCCACAGGTGAGGCAGAGGCAGGTATTGTATGGCCATGGGGAGGTAGAGAGACCAGCAACCCAAAAGCCACCTTGTGGTGTAATGGTCTTGAAATGACAGGCCACACATTACATGTTTACGGTCACATAGCGTGCAGCCAGGGATACCCAGCAGGTGGCCACACACTAAAGCACTGGAGTCACTGGAGTCACTGGTTGTGTATGGAGAGATGTTGGGCAGTGGCTCACATACAGACCCGGATTTTACAATCCAGGCACTTTCATACAAAGTTCCTGACTGGAATAGAGGGTTTATAAGGGCCATGCTTACAAGGGTAATTAAGACAAAAGAAGGGGTAATAACAGCAGTAGTAGCTACCTGAAGCAATAGTTAGGGTAAGTGGCGGCTAAAACCAAATCCAAAATAACCAAATCCAAAAAAAACAAATATAAATAAAATAAGCAGACCATAGACTAATGTTCTCTATTACTAAACCGTGTTTAACTGACTAACGTTCTAAATGTTTTTCTGAAAACCAAATGTGAACCTGGAACCTGTCACGCCTGATAAAAGATTTGTTAAGATACCTTTTCTGACAATGTTTTTTTGGTTGTTGTTTTTATCTCTTGAATCGATTTATTATTTATGAATTAATTTATTATTTCTCCCTGGGGTTAAAATATTCCTTTTAATTTACATTTCTAAATACTTATTGATTTAATATACACTTTTGAAAATAAGAGATAGAGAGGGGGAAAAAAAACGTAGATTTTTCAGAAGGAAAACCATATAGAAAAAAAAAAAATCTATCAATTTCGCATCGTAAAATATTAGATTTATTGTTTGCCAATATAATAACAGGTAAAGTGGATGATAAGTTTTGAACATCTGTTTTAAGCTTTTAGATTCTTCACAGTCTATTGATTGGGTTATATTCCATATTATTCCGATGTCCACAACTGTCAAATACAATGCATACTCGTTTTTGTGATATGAAGAAACGCAAGTAGGTAGCTGCGCTTCATACATTTCACTGTAATAAAGGGTGACAGTTCTAGCTTTGAACAAATTGTTTTCAGTTGTTTGATTGGTCTCAGCTGTAGTAAACTGGAAAGTGACCAGGTTTCCAATTCAATTCATGTGGAAGGCAGAAACAACTTATCCTGAAATGCATGCGTTTTCTCGCTAATTTAAATAATGAATATTTTAGAATACAAAATGAGTCTAAGAACAACGCAACAAACTGTAACATAGAGGGCATTGTGGGTAACCGCTAAATTCAAAGAACCCCCGGGGGTTAATAATATGCTTCTTAAAACAAATCTTTGCTTAATGAATTCATTTATGATATCAGTGATGCGGTTGAGTGAGCAGCTACCTTTTTTGCCAGCAACAAGCAGCTGGGGACCAATCAGAACAAGGACGGTCACTCCTGATTGGTCCGTTTTATCAGCTTAGCCAATCACAGCGATTTTGGCTGGTTTTTTTTATTGGTTATTTATGTTAATTTGTTGTTTTTTTGGTGATTTTTGGGGGGGCTCAATAAAGAGTCTGTTTCACTGGGTGTACTACTAGTCTACATGTAAGTGCGTGATAGTTGGAGACGTCTTTATACTGGAAATTTGTAACTGTATTGGGCATCATTGATCAATGAAGTGATAGTTCAAACTGCTCCATTTTCAGAAATCAAATGAATCTCAATGAAACCCGCGCATTTGTGTTATATATAAAGTTTGATTATGGGTCTTCGTTCCTTTTTACATTTACTATTTGTTCCTTTTTCATCATTTTCAGACTTCTTAGCATTTCGTATTTTAATACTTCCAGGGGCATGTTCTATGACTCTATAATTAGCAATTTCTCAATTTATACCATAAATATTTACTGACGCATATCTTAATCTTTTTAATAATATGTCGGCCAGTGAACACTGTAGATGGTGAACATTGATGGAAATTAAATACATTTGATTAGACACAATTAAAGAGCTCAAATTCAAACAGGCTTTATATGAAACATGCACATATTTTATTTCTGGAAGACTTAAAGTACTTTTACTTCAATGCAGTCATATTTTACATATTTTACATTTAAATAATTTTCCTTTGGGATATACCACGTCTGTGCTCGCTCCCAATTTACTGGGCGGCAGCAAGAAATGAAAATTAGCCAGATCTAAAAAGAAGAACAAATTGCCAACCCTCAGATTTATGCCTACAAACTAATAATTTCAATATACATGAGGGAATAGTACTGTATTTCGCACAAATGCACCCTATTAATGGTGAGTCCTACCTTAAAAGCGTGAAAAAAACCAACATATTCACTAAGCAATGGGAATTAAAGGTTTAGCACTAAAAAGTTAAAAAATCTAACCTTTAGTAACCGCATCTTTTTTTTTGTTTTGTTTTTTAGAAATGTATTAAGATTTTCAAAATTATGCATATCAGTACATTCCTTCCATAATTAGCAATAGAAAAAAAGAGAGAGAGGTTTTCTATAATATCAACATTTTATTTTCTTTGATTAACGTATGGCCTTCTTTGATGTGACGACTGGCAATTGTTTAATGCAAATACTTTTTTGGGATCCATTGGCACGGAGCCTGTGAAAAGTTTAAATCCCAAAAATGTACTTTGGTTCAAAGATTATTATTTTTTATGTTTAGTCTACAGTCTACGCCGTCCACGGAGCCTTAGAAGAACCTGCCTCTCGATATGAAAGCGGTAGAATATTAGGACGTCATTCAGGTAGATTATTCAGAAGGCATCAAGGATATCCCTCAGGATACGTTGAAAAGTGGCAGAGATCTTACATAAACCGAACGGCATGATTGTGCATCCAAAATGCCCAAATCTGAAAAGTAGTTTGCCATCTATCGTTCTTTTATTAGTATTGTTGGCCTCTTGAAGGTCGTGCTTGGTAAAGATTGTAAGAGAAAGAGATTACTCTGAAATTTGTGAAATAAAGAACAAAGAAAAAAAACTAGCCTCTTCCGAATAATATTTTAGATGCTTGAATTTATCTTCGTTTTTTGGGAAAATATATTGTAGGTGTCCTAAAAAAAACAAAAACATTCATCATGTAAAAAAAATGCCTCTTATGAACAGAGCTTTTAGTCTGTAATAGGTGGTGCACCAAAGCTTTAGGTTCCTTAGACAGAAGCAAGTTTGTAACTTGTCTGTATTATAAGTCTGGGGCTTTAATGAAAAGTCAAGCACTCATCTAAACTTACCGCGTCCGCCAGAGAAGGTGGTAGTCGCTACCCTACACCAAGCACACCAAGCACACTCGGAGATGGAGACTTGAATGGAAGTAAGGCAGAAATCCAAAGAAGGATTTGTGAAGAACTCAGAAGACCCAAAAGTCTGAACCTAGCAGGAAGGTAGTAGAAATCAGAACTTTTTAAAACTAACGAAAGACCAAGTGGATGCAAACATGGAGGAACAGCCTCTCAAGCTTCTTATTTACTATTGTTTTCCCTTGTTGCTTGCTGTTGAACACTTTTGCAGATGTAAATACATTATTTTAATCCCAAAATCAATTTGAAATTAAGTTGTATTGTGTAAAGGATTTTTTTTATTAAGTTCAAGCTAGCCTCTTTCTTCTTGCTGGCACCGGTCCTTCATAATGCACAGTGAACGATGAAGGCACACTCTCGCCAACTCTCCCTTTGGTGAATAAGCCCACGCTCTCCCCAATAACTAATTTATATTCTTGTGACAATAGTTTTGGAAAGAAGGAAGACAATGGAGAGAGCTGGCTGCTTGAAATGTACAGCGAATGTTTTTCATTTCAGCACGAGTTGAGTAAATACTCAGTTCGCTTATTTTAATAATAGTACCCACAACATTTGACGTTTTAGCCCTTCTGTCTTACAGGACAAGTTTTTTTTACAATGTTTCTTCTCCTGAACTTATAAAAGAAGAAATCTACAGATAGAAAATGCGCATTTAACTTATATGTTCAGCAGTGGCGTCGCAGGGGGGGGCAGAGGGGGGGCTATGGCCCCCCTACATCTTGCTGTGCCCCCTCCTGTGGCCCCCCAATTGAAAAGCCGTATTTTTTATTTTTTTTGAGTAGACCCGGAGGGGAGAGAGGCGCCGAGCGGTTTGCTGAGGAATAAGTTCTCAGCAACCGTTCGGTGCCTCTCTCTCTTCTCCGCGAGGCCTCTGCCTTCCTTCCTGCCGTGCCGGCATTCCAAGCCGAGCGCCGGTATATGATGTCATATCTGGCGCTCAGCAGTGAAGCCGGGCACGCTGCGGCAAGACCAGGGAGACAGAGACCTCGCGATCACGCCGCTGGACTTCTACAAGCCCAAGGTAAGTGAAAGGGGGGAGAGGGTAGAAAGTTAGGAGGGGGTTAGAGAGTGAAAAGAGGTAGATAGGGAGGGATAGGGGGTAGATAGGATAGATTGGGAGGGAGAGGGGATAGATAGGATTGATGTGGGAGGGAGGAGGGGGGTAGATACTATTAATTGGGAGGGAGAGGAGGGGGTAGATAGGATTGATTGGGAGGGAGAGGGAGGTAGATAGGATTGATTGGGAGGGAGAGGGGGTAGATAGGGAGAGGGCATAGGTGGGCTAGAGTGGGAGGGAGAGGGAGGTAGATAGGATTGATTGGGAGGGAGAGGGGGTAGATAGGGAGAGGGCATAGGTGGGCTAGAGTGGGAGGGAGAGGGGATAGATAGATAGATAGATAGATAGATAGATAGATAGATAGATAGATAGGGAGAGGGGATAGGTGGGATAGATGGGAGGGGAGAGAGGTAGATTGGGGGAGAGAAGGATTAGATGGGATACGAAGGGAGGGAGATGGGATAGATTGGGAGGGGAGAGGGGGTAGATGGATAGAAAAAAAATTTTTTTTACTTTCCCAAAGTTTTGGGAAAAAATCAATTTACCCTGGGGAAAAAAGTGCTGTTTCCATGTGTTGTTTATTTGATCTATACCTTCAGTGCTGAGTGTATATGTGATTTCCAGTTGATATATACCTGCAATGCTGGGTTTGGGTGTTCTGTTGGTTTATACCTGCAATGCTATGTTTCCATACATTATTTATGTATACCTGCAAATACAAGTTTTGTAATCTCATTCAGTTGCATGTGCTGTTTCCATGTGTTGTTTATTTGAGCTATACCTGAACTACAGGGTTTAAGTAAAAGAGCGGTATGGTTTAGTGAATGGGGGGACAAAGGGACTCTGGGGATGATTACAGGGGAGAGGACCTCTCAATGTGACGGTGCAGGACTGACTCTCATGGTCTTCCCCTGATCTGCAGTCAGTGTGGCAAATATATATATTTTTCTGGTATGGTAGCGGAGGGAGTGATTGCATGCAAGGAAGCGTTGAGCGGGAAATGCTTGGGTAAAATATATTGGCAGCAGGGTCTAATATTTATTTATATATTGACAGCAGTGTTTAATATTTATATATGTTGGCTGCAGGGGCTAATATTAATATATATAGGAACCGGGACAAATACTATATATATCGGCCAGTCAGGGTCTAATATAATATATATCGGCAGCAGGGCTAATATATATTGGCAGCAGGAGCTAATATTAACATATATTGGCAGCGGGGTCTAGTATTTATATTCATATTGGCAGCAGGGTCTAGTATTTATATATATATTGGCTGCAGGGACTAATAATATATATTGGCAGTAGGGGCTAATATTAATATATACTGGTAGCAGGGTCAAATATTAATATATATCGGCAGCAGGGTATAATATAAGTATATATCCGCAGCAGGGGCTAATATCAATATATATCTGCAGCAGGGGTTAATATTAATATATATCGGAAGCAGGGTGTAATATTTCTATATATCGGCAGCAAGGTCTAATATTTATACGTTGTCAGCAGGGGCTAATATTAAAGAATGAAAATAACTGCCAGTTTAGCTGTTATTTTGAAATCATATTTCACGGTCTTTACTTCAAAGAGATAAGTGCATATTATGCAGTTAAAAATGCACGTCTAACGTGTGTGTGTGTATGTATGTATGTATATATATATATATATAATGTAAAAGGGTGAAGCCGTATTAGTCCAGTAGACACGATGTCAAAAAATAGAGTATTGCAGAGTATGCGGTGATACCTTTTTTATTGGACTAACATAATATTTAAAAGACAAGCTTTCGAGAGTTATCCTCTCTTCATCAGGTCCGAAGCAATACTAATCAACATGATAGAGGTTACAACTTAAAACAAGTGATGGAACCCTACGCCTCCTTCCATACGTGAGGTGCTCTACTCTGTAGCCACTACCCGTATGTACCAATGTATGGCCCACTCGGCCTTGGGTACCTCTCATGTTTTCCAGGCTACTTGGGATAGGTGGGATGATTTCTATCTTACCTTTTTTCGCGGTACCCCTCCTGGTTTTCTGCTCCATGACATGCGTACTCCATGGAGCTTGAAGGCTGTTCGTTCGTTTTAGGCTCTTCTCTCTCTTTTCTTTTCTTTCTTTTTCCTTTCTGCTTCCTCCCTTCCCTTCTCTCCTGTTTTCCCTTGTCCCTTCCTTTCATGGACAGGTCATACGAGGTCCTTATTCCGATGCAGCTTGCCACCGACTGTATACTCCTTTCGTGTGTCTGGCTGCTTTGATGTTTATTGCATTTTCTGTTGCTCCTTTGATCATCGACTATGTATTTGTATAGCGCTACGTTTTCCTTGCTACCTGGCCGGGTTCTGTTACTCCGCTCGGTGGTACGTTGTACTGTATTGGTCTGATGTTTACTGATTTCGGTACCGTCTTCTCTTTTGTTTTTGTCCATGCCTTTTCTTTTGTTTGTTGTGAAAAATCAATAAAAATTCAAGTGATAAAAAATAAGTGATGGTATAAGAGAAGGGGGGGTTGAGTGGGGTGTTGTAAATAATAGGTCTGGAGGTGAGAAAT
>VKOC01021600.1:0-13201 GCA_009364415.1 Spea multiplicata
CCCTGCCGCCTGCCAAGATTGGAAGCCATTCCAGTTCTCAGAGTTCTTCTCTGGGGAAGAAGGGGACTCATCACACATTCAACAATGGCAAATACACAACAGAGGTAAAGGGGTTAAGGGAGTAACACTGTGACGCAGAGTAGACAATGTGTATTATTAATACAAAAAGGAATGGAAACAAGATGGCGAATGTGCAAAATATTACAATTTAACCCATGTAAGTCAAGGTATAATTGCAGTCCTAATAAATTTCATAAACTGGGGGTCCAGAACACGTCACGAGGGGGCACTGGAGTGTCCCTTTAAAAAGTCGTGCTTTGCTTGATGTCACAGAACAATGATAAAGGCCAACATATCGCTTTTTGGATGCGCAACCTTTTTGGAAATGGAGACGTATAAAACTAGTTCTGCTCATCAAACACGTTTTATCCTTTTGTTAATAAGTCATTTCCTTGACCTTTCCCCATAAAAAAGCCCATCCAGAACAGAAAAAAACCCCATAATAGCGAAAAGCTATGGTATGTATTACATTTCTGTTTGGTTAATAAGAGAGAAACTTTCATTCTCAAACTGTGCTCAATGCCATATGCAAATAGGAAAACAAAACCTTATGTTATTTCATCCGTAGCATAATTAAAATGTTATTATAAAAAAAAAACAAAAAAAAAAAACTTGAATCGTAATATTCCTTGTGAGGTCAAAAATATGAAACCGTGCAAAAAAAAATATCTGGATTAGAGTGCTTGTTTATAGCGTTGAGTGATCAAAAGACCTCCCCAATGCACTCATCTCTAATTAAAATGTTCTCTCTTTTAGAAACTCTTTCATCAGCCGTATTTGTGAAATTTGTTAATTTTTGTGCTTGTTTATGAGTTGCAGGCACACGGAAATTCGACTGCGTTATTATTATGGTGAATCGTTTTACCTGTTTCTTCTTGTTTTTTCCAATGGGATGACGCATTAACGTTACAGCTTTTATTTGTAGACGTGTTTTATAAATGTAAATGCATTTTTCAATATAATTACAAGTTATAGGCCAAGCTTTCTCATTTTAATGTTCCAAAGGTTTCTTGTAAATGGCCTAGAAGGTCAGCGTTTGTCAAAACATTTCCTCTGTGATTTTCAAAGCAAAATCCCGTATTTGGGATTGTAAAATAAATACCTATGCGTGAAACCAAGGGGTCTGAGGACAAATAAACAAAGTTGCCCTCGAACGACCAACTTTTACATTCACACGTGAATCGACTTTAGTGAAAGTCCCCAAGAGAGGTCATCGTCTGTTGTTCGATAACATCGAGGTTCCTAAAACACCAAAAGCATACAAAACCAAGACTTCGCACGCCATTAATTATCATACCTAGTAACTTTTAAGGATTTGACCGTGAGCCTCAGGTCTTTGCCCCAATCCTAGGGTGAAGGGACAGATTCTCAGTGTATCTTAATTCTCATCAATTAAATAAGGACAAGTCAAGGTTTCTACGAGGACCGGTATTAGAGCCATTTTGGTAAAACTATATAGAAACTTCAATGGACCATTAAAGGGTTAATATATAAGGGGCCTCAGGGCCAGCTCATTTAGAACATTCCCAGGTTCACAGAATAGAAGTCCAAGAAGCATCTCCAAGTTTGCCCCGCTAACGATCGGTTTTCCCTTGAGTCGAGGGATACGTATCTGCAAGAGTATACATTTTTCACGATCTTCCATATGTTACAAAATAAATCATTCGCTACGTGGATTTCCTGCGCCGGTCTACACGGCGCGCCAAGATTCCAATTATCCGCTAAATGCCGTGATTATTATCGTGAATTTTCCAAAAATGAGTCAGAATGCCACCTTGTCTGCGGGTTCTTACGCGTGATTTCGACGAATGAATACTCTAGTCTCTTGAACATGATAGGATCATTTTATTTCACACAATTCTTTATTTCCACTGATTTTTTTAAAAAATATATAAATACTCCGGTCTATCCTTAAGCCTTCACTAAATGTTACAATTTTTGCTCCTCTGTTTTTGTAATGTTCTCATTAAATGTAGGTACTCAATAGAAATCTGCCTGTTAAAATAAAAATGACCTGCTACAGTATATAAAGTACATGTTAATAGGCTATAACTTTTTTCTTATATACCATCAACCTGAACCGAACCTCGGACTGGCCATCAGGCACATGAGGCAAATGCCTGGTGGGCCACTGGCCAACAGTGCCGGGTACCTGATCTTTACCTTGGGTGCCGCAGCTTGCGGCCACAGGCTGGACATACCTGGCCCTACGCTATATGAGCGCCATCATCATGAAATTGTTCTTGATTGTAAGCTCCTCACCTTCTCACCTACTTGTCATGTCCTGCTTAGCCATTGTTGTGCGCTACAAAATATGATGAAGCTCTATAAATCAATTAATAATAATAATGTATTGCTCCAATTAAAGCTTTCAGCTCTTCTCCTACTTTTTTTAGAGTAAAAATAACAGAAATGTGTAAAATCCCAATCAGAGAAATATATGATTTATTTTAGAAATGTTGCTTTTTTAGAGAGTTTTCTTTAAACGACAATAACTATATAAAGTTACTAAATGTGTTGACGGGATGGGTTTTCTCGCTTTTCCCTTAGCTCGTTTTCTATTTCCATCCTAAAGATAGGAGAATTAACTCTGGCTTTAGCACAAAGTTCTCACAGAAGCCTGAAGACACTTGGCTGTTTATTTCTGGTGTTCCTTACTTTCATCTTCCTTCTGTATTTGAGCTGCAGAAATAGCTCGTATTCCAGATGTGGCATGATTACACACCGCAGAACTGTCACGTACATTCCCCTACATGAGAGAAACACAAAAATAGCAGAAGTCTGGTCGGTTCTAAGTGAAAAGATGATGGAAAAATTGCAAAAAAAACTCACCTGATACATATTTTCCATTTTGGTGTTAAATCTTAGAGTAAAGAAGTAGAGAAAATGGAGAAGAGGAGGAAAAAAGAAAAGAGGACTGGAGAGGACAGATATGATTATTCCTGGGGAGTTCTACATCATTTAATGGCATATTTGTACATTTGGAAACCAGGTAACTAGAAAAGTTCCAGTTTGAGGTCCAAAGACAAGATAAAAAAATATTGACTTTATTCAAATAATCTATTCATTAAGACGTAGGGCGACCAGTGGGATTAACTCAGCTAATCAGACTTAACTCCAGTCGCATGACTTTGCATACTAACACTTACAGAACGATTCTCTGATCCACTAAGCTGCATGCCACAAAAAAAATGCCACATCCCCCTGCTCCAGTAAATAAATAATTACAAAAAAGATAAATAATGAGGGTCCCCAGGACCCCCTGTCAGGGGACTAACAATTGAGCCCCTTTTCCCTACCCCATACACGATGGGTGGTAAATAAAGAACCATAGAGAATGAGTACCCTATACACCTGCTTATGGTGATGGGGGATAAATAAACTAAATTATACTTACCCATACTTACCTACTCCTGCTTGGATTGGAGGGTTAAACTAATTTAAAAAAGTTACCCTTGGGGGCTTTTTTCCACCAATTTGCAAAGCACTTGCCTTTCAGTAAATATGCCTGAAAGAGTCTTCTATATCAGGCTTTGAGTTTACTGCTATTTTTGACCTAAACTTCTTTCTAAACTGTTAAATAAATGTTTTCAAAGCCAAATCATTTGGGGCAGAAGAAAAACCTATTGCCCAAATCAGCTGTTTCATTCTTGAGTAACAAAAAAGACCGGCTCAACCAGCACTCGGCATGAGACACGTATATATGTGAGACCTAGTGGAGGGATCACTGGTAAAATGAGACAGTTACAAAGCTACTGTACAGTAAGTCCAACCAGGAGAACCTCTTTCATCTTACAGTAACTCTAGAAACATCAAAAAAAACTATAAGGGGAAAAAAAATCATGGTTCAGTCCAGTCTTGAGTTTCATCAAAATTCAAGGACCTGTCAAAAAACAGTATGAAACGTCGACTGTTTCCACCTGGCTCACATTTTCTGCAGCTCGTCCCTCATCTCTCCAGAGCTCCTGCCAGATCATAGAACGTTGAGCTTGTCATCTTTAAGACAATTTTGAAAGGAGTTTAGTTCCTGAAAGAGATTATTAACAATGCATCCTTGTTCTTAAATAGAAGAACAGTCGGGCTCAAAGAGAGACGATTCATTGTCAAGCTGAGATGTTCAAGTCTTCTTGAAACAAGCAGTTATACCATTTATAATGAGACGGAATGAGCTAGAAATATATAGAATCTGCTTATATAATATTACCACTTTAAGTCCCTAAAGCCAGAAGATGAAGCAGTGAGTACGTATGAGAATGTATGTGTTTCTATAATATAAAGCACCTTTTTTTGGAAGAAAAGTGCCCCAAAGTTACTTTTTAGATTTTACATCTAAATTAAAACATGTGTTTCTGTACATATTTGCTCAGAATTATTAATTTTATTAATTATTCTGATCCAAGTAACAAGACATTACATATGTCCATTGTTCTGGAGATTCCAAACAGGGCATCATATTTGTATCAATTTGTAGCAAAAAATATCCATAGAATGTGAACGTTGATACGAATTTCATAGTGCATGGGGCACACCTTTAAGAGAGGGGACACCAAGATATGACTTCATTTTCTGATGTTCAATAAGTATGGCAGCCGTGGAAGTGGCTGCTCTAGGTCTGACCTGGCTTACTCTACAATTCATCACTAAATATAGTTTTACCTTTACACAAAGGAACCTTTCTTGACCCAGCTTCAACAATTGAATTAGGTTTTTGCCTTAGTTTAGAAAACCTTAATAAGAAATAGGTTCATCACATGAGTTCATCCGCCAAGCTTCATCAAGCTAAGCTGATCGATAAAAACGAATGGTCCACAGCTGTGTGACTGATATTAAGGAAGCAAAGTCTAATTCTACAACATCCATGGATATGTCCTTCCATTCTACAGTTGGGATCATTATGATTTCATTAGTTCATAAAGGTCCAATGTAATGATCCCATTCTACAGAAATTCCCAATGCAGAAATACCTTCCATGATGGAAACCATGATGGAGACAAAGACGGATGTAGTGTATAAGTAGTGGATACAACATCATTGAGAAGAATACATGGAATCGACTGCCAGAGATGGCAGAAGTTAATACAGCGAGGAAAGGTATACATGTAAGATGGGCATAAGAGTCTCTTGGGTATAAAGCAAGACCAAGAACCTAATAAGATTCAAGTCTTTACAACAGGTGCAAAATTTGACAGACAAGATTGGCAAAACAGAAATGGCGCTACTTGCAGTTTGCCATGACGTGAAGAGGAGAACGGATACAATTATCTTTCAATAATTACTCGTTTGGTGTAAACCACAAACCCTCAAATGCTTAAAATAAGAATAATACTTTATAAAAATATTAGCTTCCTTTTCTAAACTGTTCTCCTTTTATCTCCCACCTTGAAAAGGGCTTCTTGGTCCACACAAAAATCAGATTTTAATATATTTATCACATTAATCAAGGTTAAAAAACCAAGAATAAATTTTAAAGGAACTGCATGCCCTCAACCCTAACTCATTCAACACAACCAACTCCATCTTTACGGAGTCTTCAGGCAACTCTTTGGTGCTGAAGGCAGATCTAATTTTGTGTTTGGAAATCAACTAAACCCACCGGCTGTCTAAAAAGAAAAGATAATGCTTGCCTGGGAACTTTGTTACCTCAAATAACAATAGAGGTTCCCTATTAACCCTTCTTCTCGGTGAGCTGCCGGAACCCTTGGTGCTGAGTTATAAGAGATACGTGAAGTAGTTAAGAAAAAATGCAGAGGCTTAATGATGAAAAGCGACTTTTTTTTTTTTTTTTTTTACTTTGAATGAAACTTTCATTTATTTCCTAAATTAACAGCATCTGTCTTGAGTTTCGGAAAGAAGGAACATATGCAGAAAAACATGTCTAACAGCCCTATCTTCAAACCACAAGGCGATCCTGTAATTTAGGGAAGCATTGAAAAGATTTACTTATCACTGTCAAGTGATAAATTATTTAGAAGCACATTAACAGCTTGTCCTCGTGTGCTCCGCATATTGTCAGACAATCATACCTTTGCGGCATTCATATTCAGGCAGTTTCACTAGGTAGGCAAGACGCACGTAGAAGCAGTGAAGCGTTATGTTATTTGTGGGACAAAAAATGACGCTGGATACACATACATGGATGAATTCGGTGGCCTATGAACTGACAAACTTCCATGACCCATAGAAAAGTAATTTGGGCTACAACAAGGTGACACCAGATATGCTGCTTTTGATTGGTTGGATATGATTGACTCACGTGCAATCCATTTTTCAGCAATATCCGCGATATGAGATATCCACAAAACTTGAGTTTTAAGACCCTTGACAAAAGAATTTGTTTTCTAGCAAAAAAAGAACCAAAAAAACCCCATTGGATTGGGGCAGGCGTATATTTATAGTAGAGGTTTTAGATCTAGAGCGTAACGTTCCAATAAGGCTGTCCTCTGCCAGAAGTGCAATCAAGAACGGAGACCTTTGATTTTAAGTATTTAATAGATGGATTCGATTCTCCAATGGATTCCTATTTGCCAGTAAAATAGTTGTCTTTCGAATTTATGAGTTAGAAAAAAATGTCCTGTTGCTACTTTCTAACTGGGAGAAAACAATGTAGCTGTAAATGTAAATGCATCACTAAAGGATATCTTTATTTCAAGCAAAACTATAAGGTCTTTTTGGACAGACAGGTGTGCTTGTCTCATTTCCCTTCGATGCAGATATTCTTTCTTGACCACCCCTGACAGCCTCTTTCATCTCCCCTGCTTCCAATTAGGTAGACATAGTCCTGCATACCTCACTTTTTTGCAAATTTCCTTCTATGCTTTCCTTAAAGCATCCCCACATGGTCTATTTGACCTCCCTTTTACCATGGGACACTCATTGCCTTCGCTTGAGCATGCAGCTTCCATTGCCTCTGTTTGATCATGTAGTCTTCATTGCCTCTCTTTGAGCCAACAACCTTCATTGTCCCCCTTTGTGCAAAAAGTCCTCGCTGTATCCTTTCCTCTTTTCCTTTTAGCAGGTAGTAATTTCTGTCTGCCTCTGAATGCATGGCCATTGTTGCCTCCCTTTAAGCAAGCAGCCTCCACTGCCTCCTTTTGAGCAAGCAGCCCTCCTGTGTGTCCCCTCTACCATTGAGTAAGCATTCTACTCTGCTTGCTTTTGATCAAGCGGCATTCCCCGTTTTTCCTTAAGAAGGCAGAGATCCTTATGTTCCTTTAAGTCTTCCTTCCTCACTTTGAGAAGGTGACCCTTACTTGGGTGACCTTTTCCTTTCCACTCTTTAAGCAGACAACCTCTACTGCCTACAAAATATATTGTTGCGTATCAAATGAATGCTAGCTAGGTCCCACAGCATCATGTATGTGAATATAAAGAAGTGAAACATTCGACGCTATGTTACAGGCATAGAATATTTTATCGAGAAAGTGTGTAATCTGTACAAAAGTTTGATTTTAATGTTACGGTTTTCTTAACTTGTACAGGTGAATGAATCATTTGGAATTTGACCACCTAGACTACCTGTATTCATTGTTTTCCTAAATTATATAGAATATATCATGTTCCACTTCGGTTCACCCAATAACTGAGATCGGTTTGTGTTGAATTATTTTTTGGAAACCAGAGTTCAAATAAGGTAACATAACAAAAAGTAATGGATTCAGGCTCCTTGTCTCACCCTCTAGCAGGGAACGTTGCTCTACAACCATTCGGATTTCTAAAAGAGATGTTTATTTCATTGTTTTACTGGTATCTGTATCTGTATTTATTATTTATTGTATAATGTATCTTGTTTGAGTTTTATGTTATGCTATTTTTATCTTTGACGCCTTCCTTGTCTGAATTCCGCAGGAATGGAAATATTGGATGTGCTGCTTTTGTATATTAAGTATCCTTAAGAAATCACGCAAAGTCTTTTGCCGAGCTTAAAGTTAATTAAAGCTGGGCTTCTGAAATGTTGGAGGATCCTTCTGAGGTCAGCTGTCCAGAGTCCGCTCTAGAATTACTAAAGGGAATAAATAGAAACTTACAGTGAGCGTGGGGCATATAGCGTGATCTGTACAAGATGGTAACAGAATTGCAAGCAAAGTAAAGATGTGCAGACAACCTCCGCTGCCGGCACTTCCACCAGGGGCTTCTATGGTGGAGCACCAGAGGTTATGTCATGCCGGGGCCCCACCATAGGGACCCCAGAGGAAGTACCGGCAGGGGAGGTTGTCTAAGCGCATCGCGCAGATGTCCACGGCTGCCGGAGAGTAGGATCCAGGTCCCCTGCAGCGCTGAAAATGAAAAAAAAACACCTGCCCGACGCCCGGAACTGCATGTCCCGGGCATTGGACGATACGAACTGCGCATCCTTGCGCTAAACCCCAACTATAGGCCGCTCTCCTACTTTAAAGACCTAAAGTGGGGGAAAAGTGCGGCCTATATTCGGGACAATACGGTAAATAAAACTAGAATAATATAGTTTTGTTTCTTAGAAGATATACAGTAAATGGTAATTGTAACGTATTCCCGGCAAACATGTCTATAATAGCAATAATCATGTAATTATTCTATTAATAAACCCAAAGGTTGTGTAATTATACAGTAGAAGCTAAAAAGGGGATACATCAAGGGTTCTAAGGAGGAAAAATATATAGAGTGATGTATATATGGCCGAAAGATGAATGCCGGAACTCCTGGGAGATTTTCTAAAGGAATATTGCATTTATAGTAATATTTTATGCCGTTTGAATTATAGTCCCGTTTCAGGGAAGGGAGGAGAATATAGCTGAGGAGCTTCTTAAGTTTAATAGAGATATCATGATTTGCAGAAGTTTAAGAGTTAAAACAAAGTTTCAATCATAAAACGCTCAATTTGGTGGAGCGATGATCAAGCTTACTAGAGGAAGTAGAGGGCGGCCTCTGTGTTTCTTCTGGTTTTGAAAGATTTGGTGGTAGGCAGGGGCATAACTAGAAGCCTCAGGGCCCCCGGTGCGAGAACTCCAGGGCCCGGTGGCAGTCGCGACCCCTGCGACCCCGGTAGTTCCGCCACTGGTGGTAGGCATTTGTGTCCTTAATGGTTTAAGGAAAGTTTGGTGCTTAGCAGATATTGAATAATAACAGTTGAAGAAATCTTAATTCTTACCATTTTTAATTTACATTGTCTTGTGTTCTGGAAAGTTACTTAAGTTGGTGAGAGCTCAAGATACGCAAGGGGGGGCAAGCAAGTTATCCAGTTTGCCAAGCCAGCACATAAGACGAGCTGACCCATCCATGGGAGACATAATACACAGTAGACTTGTTTTTGGACAACCTATTTACTGTCCTTTTGGTTCTGACAAAATTCCGAGAGCTTTTCACATTAGGTAACAAAATTTGTTGTCACTCACCCTCATTCACTCTCTCATGCTCTATGACACTCTCTCATGCAGACACTTTCTCACACTCTCATTTACGTTCTCTCGCACTCTCCAATGCTCTCTCTCATTGTCTCCCTGCCTTCTCTGCCTACCACGTCTGTGTCCCTGTATCCTTCCCTGCAGCTCTGTTTCTACTCGTGTCTCTTCTTGTTCTTCTGTCTTCTTCATTCGTCCTCTTCTCCGTGAACCAGCTCTCCCCTTCTGACAAGTTAGGTCAAAATAAACATAGATGGAAAAGGTCTATGTTTATCATAGCGATACAATCATTCTAGGTCTTCTCCTTTATTCTACTTATTGGGTACCTGACAATATCTGTCTTTCACTGATGATCCAACCAGAGTTGACCATGTGGTCCAGCATGCAGAACATTTTATAGAAATGTCCAGAAATTTTAATTTGTGATGTAACAGTTTTATGCAAAACCCAAAAAGCATATTTGAAATGTTTCACCTAAATAATAAGTGACATCACGTGATCATCATTTCCAGTATTTCTATTGGTTACAATTGATAAATGAATCCATAGCACCTTTTTTTTTCCCAAAACAAATTTGGTAGTTCCAAAAAAATTTCCATATAGTACTTTGCTTATTTTCTCATGTGCGACATAATTCCTTTACAGGATCATTCCAAGGTTTTATGATGGTGTATGTAGTAGGAATGGTGACTTTAATACTCGTCTCTCTTTACTATTACAGGTACCGACTACTCCAAAGCCATGGACAATGTGTTTATTGTATTTCCATCATTTTGCACGATGCAGTTTGACGTCCAGATCTTAGTTCTAAGAAAAATGATTAGATTCTTTGATATTACTTTGTTCAGTTATTTCTTCCTAATGCAAAACTTGCAGGTGCCACGGAGTTCAAGTTCCAAGTGGTGTTAATGGAATGTCACCTGGTCTTGATTGACTGCCCTTTTTCGTTTTGTTCTTCATAAGAGGGACAGGGACATTGGGGGCAGGTTCCCAGCTGGATCATGACTGATAGCTGCTGTAGGAAAGCCATTTGAAAAAAAACCAGTTGTTAAACCATGCTTGAAAGCAGAATTATATCCAACTGTGACTGCTATGCAGGGTTGGATGCAGGCGAATGAAGCCAAGTGCACCTACAGCAATGCGGATCATTAGCCAACATCACAGGGACCTTAACCTACATACATAAGGTGCCAGTTGGAAGAAATCAGGAGCTTGAAAGCATCTCTGTGCTTTAAATTCTCCCCAAACTGTTTGAGTTCAATGTCTTCAGTAGTCGTCTAAGTCACACGCAGTAATCATTTAGATCACACCTCATTAGAAACATGGAAAACGATGCAGAACGTCAATATCCACGCACAATGGACACTTAAAAATCTTGTTAAATGAATCTGAATTAGGAGCTTGGGCTAATTTCAGGAAATAAGGAGAAACTGCATTTGTTTTGGAAACTCTGTAGGTACTTTTGCAGAACTAAGAATAATTGAATAACCACTTTTCACATAATTATTTTCATTTGTCCATAAAATGAATTCTTATGTACGTAATCTGGACACTGGTTCCAAGGAAACAAAAAAGGCTGATGGTCGTCCATTGATTGGTCAGGGTAAATATTTTTTTTTGTTTAGTTTTTCTCACATTATTTTAATATTCTGATCAAAATAATTCTTTTAAGGAACATATACTTCTTTCCTGAATTTTGTTGAACACAATTCCTTTTTTTCTAAAAAAAATCTGTCCTAAGCTCTTTAGGTCGCTCCAAGGATCATGTCACAGTCACCTGCCAAGTTCAGAGTTGTAATTGAGATTACATCAGTGACTACTTTGGTTGATAATTAGAAACTTTAATGTGAGCTAGGACCATTTGATATTTAGCATTTATTAAATAAACACAATAAAACAGTAATTCTTAACACTTAATGAACCCCTAACAGTTCAGGATAATGTCCATAAACATTAAGCCACCAGTGGTCCTTGAACACCTATCTATCCTGTTCCATGGTGGACAATCCTTTGGGTTCTCCCCATATCTTCCAATAAGGCCTTTTCTTCTATTGAATTATTTTGCACCACAATTGAATTTTCTCGTTAGGCTACATGCCTTCATTAGACTCATAAAAGGAATTATCGCTTTAAAAGAAAATTACACTTTAAAATCCCATGTAATTTTATGCAATGACATAAATAGTCCTCAAAATGAAATATATATAATTTTCAATGGAAAACCCAAGTATAACTGGTAATATTTTACATTTCACCTTAACATAAAGACACTAATGTCTTATTATGAACATAATATGTGAAATCAGACAATCTTTTGCTGTAACACCTGAGAATTCCATTGGTGTCCATCATTGTAATTCAAATTTTATAGGGATTTTGCAAAATATAATTAATCTCCAAAGGTAAAATAATAAGATATTCAAGTGCATTATGTGTAAAAATAAAATGAAATCATTTGTGGTGTTCTAGGGGATTATGAAGTAGTAAGTAGTATCTGAACACAGCATTGCAGAGTTGGTGGACAGTAAGCCTAAATCACAGAAGTAACCATAAATCACAACATTTCACCATTTATGGGTAAAACAAATCACCAACATTTTTTAAATCAGGTTAGTTATAGACCAGATACACAGGGAGTGTTATATGTTGTCCCACTCTGTTGGTTCTACTAAAACATTTTAATACATTATATGAAAGAAAGAATGAAGAAGGAGAATAGGTAGAAGAAGTAGAACGGAAAAAAGAGTGGAAAAGATTAAGGAGAAAACAAGACAAGAACAGAAGGTTAATGAAGAAGACTGAGAGAGAGAAAGGAGAAAATAAATAAGAGAGAAAGAAAATAAGAGGAATAAGAAAGAGAGAATGGAGAGAAAAAAATAAAAGATGACAATATAGGAAGAAAAAGAAAGAGAAGAGGGAATAAGGAGAATAACAAGAGAAAGATTGAGAGAGAGAGAGGGGGCAGAGAGAGACAGGCAGAGAGGAGATGAGATTAGGAAGAAATGGGGGAACATAGGAGTTGGAAAAGTGAAAGAGAGAGAGGGGGAAAAGATGAGATGAAGAAGAGAATGAAAGAAAATAATAATAAGAAGAACATAAAAAAATGAGAGAGTACAAGAGAGACAAAGCGAGTGAGAGGGGAGATGAGATTAGAAAGATAAATATAGAGGGGGAATTGGAGAAATAGAAAAGAGAGAGCAAGTGAGAGAGAGAGAGAGAGAGAGAGAGAGGAGAGAGAAGAAGAAGAAGACAGAGGAGAGAATAAGAAGAACAACAAAGAGTGAGAATGTGAGAGAGGCAAAGAGAGATGGGAGATGAGATTAGGAAGACAAGAGGGGGATGAGTTGGAGAAGTAAAAGATAGAGAGGGAGAGAGAGAGAGGATGAGTAAATATATACCTGTGCATGTTATTTCAATGACGAGAGTGAAAACAATATTTCCATACCCATTATTCTGAACTAGTAAGGTATAAAGCTTCTCTTCTTCCTTGCTGTGTAGTTATCTTTTAAGGTTAAATACATTTTTGAAGATAAAAGGGCAACCCTGCCGCCTCCAGGTGCTAATCCAGACACTAATTAATAAAGGAACACCTCATCAAAATGCTAATTAATAAGACTGTACACCCTGGGGATTCACATTGTCATTTATGTGAAGGCAACTAAGAAATAACTATTGCCGGAACTCACCGTGTGATTTCATTTAAATAAATGAAATCAATAAATGGTTCAAATTCGAATAAAACTCCAAGATAGTTAAGGCCTATTAAA
>VKOC01021601.1:0-36357 GCA_009364415.1 Spea multiplicata
TAAACAGCAACACTGAAAAACGTTAAAAGAGCCATTGTCCCGCAATATACGACGAGTAAGAACCAGTATTGTCCTTAAGGGGTTAAATTTGGTAGGGATAAATTAAAAAAAGCCTATTAAATCCAAGAGTTTGAATCCAATGTTTAAGGGGTTAAATTTGGTAGGGATAAATTAAAAAAAGCCTATTAAATCCAAGAGTTTGAATCCAATGTTTAAGATAAGCTTCACATATTGCTATCCCTTACTCCCCATTCCAAAAATAAAGTGACTGTCTAGATCATCAGATCATCAATTTCTGAGAAGGACAACATTTTTACCCCAAAAGGAACGCTTGACAATTTCACAAGAAAAGGAAGAAACTGCGTGTTTTGCTTGTGGACATTTGTCTTCTGTTGACATTTGGGGTCCTTTGACTTTAAACCTTAAGAAGTCTGCCTGGTGGGGACGCGGACATCTTCAGTACTACCCTGAACAAAAACTCCTCGTGGTAGATGACGCCACGGTTTTTTATCATTATATTTCAGGGTTGGTGGTTATTTTTTTATTTTACAAATATCTTGCCCGGGGCCCTGCCAATATCATCGGCTTCCATGTTTCTACATCCGTCCGACAATAGGACATCAAAATCTGTGTAACTGCAGATAAAGCCTCCAGAGATGCCACCTAAACCATCCGGATTCATTTTATTAAAACTTCACTATTTCTGGCAACATTGTTGGTTCTATGTTTTTTTTGTTGTTTTTTTGTTGTACATGCAGACACATTATTCACTTTGGTGACTCTCATGGCATATAGCGACATTACCAACATAGCAACGTAATGTTTAATATGTTCTATGCTGGATACAGAAAGAGATAGTAAATAGGGTTTTGTCCTCCAGGAACACAGAAGAGAATGGCCACCATTTATCACTAACTTTACACCAAACATAAAACTCATAAGATAATGGACACCAATCTCATTAAAACCCTGGGTGATCCTAAGTGCATTAAGATAAAGCGATTCCTTTTCAGATACAACCAGTAATAAATCTCCTTACAATAAAGAACCATAGTGTTGATGGGTAAGGGAGCGGTAGGGGAGCGGGCTCGGGCTCGTGTAACGTTGGGAGCGGGGCTCGTGTAAAGTCGGGGCCGGCATTGTTTATGGTGGCAGATATTGCACAGATGCAGCTGGATCCTCTCTCAGTGAAGACGAATGTACAGGTTACGAGCGTTTAAATTAAACACAGGTGCCGTATGGATGCAGGATGGAATCAGATGGCCATTTTTGGTGGTTGGAAGACTTCATCTCCTTTTAAGGGAAAACTGTAAAAAAAGGTAATGTTTAGGTTTTTCTGCATCGAAACTCATGGGATCTGTCAAATGCTGCCCTTCACAGAAATTTCTCAGACACGTATCTAGATGGACAGACCTCAAAAAGTTCATTACTACATTATAAATAAAATGTAAAAAAATGTATGTATGCATAAACACACACAAGTTTTTTTATAATTATAAAACTAATGTACTTTGGCGATATTGGGTTTTAAACTGTCAATAATATTACAAAATGTTGCTTCTATGGTTGGCCGCTTATTACAATTGTGATGAGGTCATAGAGTCCAATGGCCAATGGGAAGCCACTAATAAAATAGGTATTTCAACAGAATCTCAAGACTTGTATATTAAAAAATAAAAAGATTTGCTGCATCAAAACCTTTTTGAAATAAAGAAACTACGTTATTAACCAACAAAGGAAGAAAGGGAAAAAGTAAACATGTCAAAGGAGCGATATTAATCTACGAGAGCAGACCCTGCGACTAACTCTGCCAATTTATCTGGAGAAGCGGCCGGATCGGTCACTAAAAAGGTGATCTATAATCCTATCCGTTTCAACGATAAAAGCTGGCAACCTCCCGACCTCTATTTTAGCCAAGAATAATTCAGCACAAAAACTATATCATCATTAAACAGTTTGGGGGGAGGGGGGGGTACAGCCTTCAAAAAGGTTAAAAAGTGCCCTCTACATATACGAGTGCACTACTACCGAGTGTGTGATTATATTCATTATATATATATATATATATATATATATATATATATATATATATATACACACACACATATACACACACACACACTATTAAAAATATAAAAACGTGCTTTGCTTAAATAAATCAATAAGTAAAAGTTCTCCCCTAATTACATGAAGTTCAGCTATTACGGTATTTTTTCTGGTAAATGAACCGGAAGCACACACCACGTTCTACCCGTTCACGCACCTAGAACAGTGACCTCCTCGGCTCCTTTTATCCTTCAGAGACAGCCACGGAGAGATTTCCTACCTAAAGGTTTTATGAAGATGACCCAGCGACGCACATACATCCGGCAGAGTGAACTTCACGAGAGGTCTATTCACTAACGGGAGAGTAGATATTTATTATACATTGTGCAGGGCGAGTCCAGCTTCCTGTAGCAGGGCCTTTATAATGCACAGGGAAGTCAATGTGCTGAAACACAGCTTTCCTGTCACCTCCGTCTCTCGTGAATAAACCAAAGAGTGACCGCTCTTCCTCTCACCGACGCGGACCCCAATACTCTGACCCTTTTCAGGGTAACTGAATACATATAAGGACCGTACTCAGTCACACAGACACCCCTCGCAACAAACTGAGACTTCTCCGCACGGCGGCCCGCCAGGAACCGTTTAATGGCGTATTTATATAACCAGCTAGTCCCGTTTACAAGGACCCCCGAAACACGGCTTAATAAACACACATTTGTTCTCGGTGACACACGGCCGGTGGCCAGAGCAGGTAACACAA
Organism: Spea multiplicata; assembly: GCA_009364415.1. Taxonomy (NCBI): domain Eukaryota; kingdom Metazoa; phylum Chordata; class Amphibia; order Anura; family Pelobatidae; genus Spea; species Spea multiplicata. The sequence goes on from VKOC01021601.1 coordinate 2,807, forward strand.
TGTTCCTACTAACAACTAATACAAAGCGTCCACGGAATCGCAGGTTACTATGGAAACATTTTAAAAAAAAATAATAATAATAAGCTGACCTCATCTTAATTACCCACCATTCAGTAATTATGAAGAGTAAAAATGTATGAAAAGGAGTAGAGTTCAAACAGCGCCAGATTGGCCGCTTCAACCACGGAGGAGCCGGGCGCAGAGCTGACACTTCCCTGTCCAGTAAATGCTCTTTTTACTTTTCCTGCTCTTTTTATCTTTTTCCTATTCTTTTTCCTATTCTTTAGTAGGGCTGTCCTTCCTGGCTCACACTCCTCTCCTTTGACCCTCAGCAGCCCTTATATTCCTTTCTTGATTCCTACAGAGACCCGGCAGCGCGCCGTTTACCTTTCCCTGGCCGTATTAAATCAATATTTAGCGCATGGTGAAGCTCTGCTTATTATTCTGTCATTTCTGTCTATAAATGAAGACAAACGCAGAAGACAGAGACGTTCAGCATCATTACCCCGCGTTGTAAGACTCTCTCCCGTAAACAGGTCCTCAAACGTTCAGATGTGTGAAGTGAGTGATGGGAACGAGTAACACGTAAGCGCGCAGGCGTAACCTGTCCGCATGCTTTCAATGACAGCTTTCTGTAGAGACGAGGTATAACTCTGTGCACAGCACCGCGCATGCTCTTCCACTGATTTAAGCCATTCATAGTGGTTTCTGCGGCTCATGACTGCGGAAGAAAACATTCAGGGGCCAGAAAGTCATTGACAGCATCTTCAGAAGCTTCCGGACGCCATGTAGTGTAGGACACCCCATGTTCTCTCGTGTTACATGTAATGCTCATGTTATTCAGTCCCACATTCAGGATGCTCGCCTCTGTGTAGACTCTGGCCCCTTGGTGGAACCTGGTTTATTAATAAGCACCGGATTCATGCGCCATCCCCACCTACTGACCAACTACTACTCTGTCATCAGTGACAGAGGGGCTTATTCACTAAAGGGAGCGTCTGTAGGAGTCCTATGGTAAAGCGATCTTCATGCAAAGAAAAAACAGTGTGCAGAATTCCATTTAAAAAAGCCTTGGAAATAAATGGTGGACACAGAATATATATATATATAAAAATAAAAATAGTAAAATGTTTGCTCTGATTTGGTAGCTTTTTTTGTTTTTTTTAAATGAGATTACATATAACGGCCTAATGTATTGTAACACGGAAGCCTGAGGAGCACAGAGGTCTCAAAGCCATCGAGCAGACAATGCGGACAAACTTCACAAAAACCATTCCAGCGGGTTAAGCCAGATCTACTACGAAACAGACACCAAAGGGTAAAAGTCAGAAAAAAAAGCTGGAATCAGCAATATTTTTAATTTGATTTCTGGCGTTAAGTTCAGTAAAGCCAAGAAACACGCAGAGTAAGGTATGAATAATAAATGACTTCCTTAAATATTAAGAAAGAACAAATCCAGCATGTCTTACAATCACAAGAACAGAAGGAAACGTGCGAGCTAGAAAATAACAGAACTAATTCCGGGTTCATTACTGAAAAAATGGATATAACTGCGTTAGCCTAACAGAACACAATCTAAAAAGATACAGAGTTATATGGACTTTAACATTCTATCTTAAGAAGAGACTCCTGAGGTCCTGACAAATTTGTAGACAATTCAGTCAGTAGTCAAGCCGACCAGAAAAAGACGTCTCAGAAATCCAAGTAAAACTGTCAGGGGCCACAGAATAATAAGAAACTAAGAGACTCGGATCTTGATCAGTCCTTGATCTTGTCCTATAGGTGCATATCTAAAACCCCTTAGTGTATTGCCCTCTACCACTACTGATGGGTGGCTGTTCCATTTATCTACTACCATGTCAATAAAAAAAACACAACTGCCTTGCATTACATCTAAAGCCTCTAGTCCTAGATTATAGCTTCTTGTTCAAACATTTATCCTCCTTTGAAATAAAAACTTCCCTGCTGTACTTTGTTAAATCCCTTTAGGTATGTAAGAGTTTCTATCACATTTCCTCGTTCTCTTCTTTCCTCCAAGCCGTAGATATTGAGATCTCTTACTCTTTCCCGATACATTTTTATCCCTCATCCGGTAATTATCATTTATGAGTAACCCGTCAGATTCACAGGTTAGTGTTAGCAGGTTAAAATATTAATGCAATTTTATGACTGGATACATAATTATTGTGAGTAGACATCTGTCTAGGCTGTAAATATTAACCAATATGATTGTGTCAAAGTCCTTGTCTCGGCCATAATCCTAGAATTATTCCTAGAATGCAGGACCGCGCAGGCGGAGGCAGCTTCCACCATCTGCCGGTAACGGTTTGGTAAAGAACAGCGATACCCGCATGGTACAGACAGTTTCACCGGACTTGGCCTCCATAGACTACACCGGGCCGAGGGGTTTAAAGGCCAGCTTGACTCTATCCGGATCCAGGCACGGATATAGAACTCAGGCGAAAAATAAGATTGATTATCCAGCCCCCCATCCGACAAGCCCTGGAATCTTTCCTTTGATGCAGCCTTTTTGTTCGGCATCTGTTCCTCAGTACTGGATTTCATTTTGGTAAATAAAGATCGATTTGTTTTTTTGCAAAAAAAATAAAAAAAAAAATACATATTGAGCAAATGCCTAAATAAAAAGCCCCGGCTCCTGAAGTCCCATCAGTGTCCGTGTCACAGGAAGAAGGCGTTTAGTTATGGGTGACATCATGACATCACTAAATGGTCTGACGTAATTTAACACTCGAGCCGCTGTCACGTCTTATATAAAAGCCTCCGGAGCACTTTGTACCAGAGCAGCACTTTCCATTTCTCTGTAACGAGAGGTCGGGTCACCTTCACAATGAGCGCTTGTGGATTGTTTAAGGCGGCTCACTTTACTGTGAATAATTACTCCCTACGCAGGGATTTCAACAGAGACCCAGAAAAAAACGGGACCCCTGAATCAATAAAACTGTCTGCTTACTATAACCTTGGGCGAGCGTCTGTATTTTCTCATCTATTGGGCACGAACAATAGAATTGCAATTTCTACGGGGTCTTTACATTCACAAAAGGGCCGTGTATAACCTAAAAAGCTAAATGAATGTCTAAGGGATATTACATTTAAAAAAAAAATCATAGCATTCAGTTACTCTTAGTACATGTACGGTATATTTTGTTGCAATGAGGTTAATTCATAGTACTAAAAAAAAAAATTCTTAATTTTTGGTTAAATTGTAAGAATCACAAAAAAACCTTGAGCCCCGGCATCTACGTACTTTCAGAATGCCAACAAATATGGTCCATGTTTGTTTTGTAGCCTTTAGGCCGACAGCATGTTTGAAGCTTCGCCCCCCCAATGGAGTATCATATGTTTTAGGGGTTTTTTTTTTTAAACTATTTTACTAGGCTTGGTAAAATACTCTTATGCATCAGACAGGCCCGTGCAGCAATTTACCTTTCTCCATTCTTGTCTGACAGATGTTTACATAGAGAAACCAAAAAAATATTCCATACCTATGAGCAAAAGCCACTATGAAAGAATCATATACACCATATACATATAAACAAGAATTGGAAAACACAAAACAAGAAAAAAAAAAACAGTCAAGAGCCAGGATACACGTTAACAGCCAGGAAATTATAACATACAATCTAAAAGGCCTGGACTAGTGATTTCTGGTCTATTCTCCTTTGATCCTTTTCCTCGGACCTTTACAATGCGGAGGATGCATGGATCGTGTCGTTTGACCTAACTCTGGTGTCACTCATTACATCACCGTACGATCATAAACCGACAGGGCGACAAACAAAGGAGATGGGAAACAGATCATCGGTCAAGGAAATACAAACCACCCCCCCAATCATGTCACACGATGTAGTAATATCCTATGACCCATCCCTACATATCAAAAAGATCTATTAATACAAATGCACTAAATCGTTTACTTCCTACGACGCCATACTTTACGAGAGCGAAACCTTAATCTTGCCAAAAACATTTTTTCAGGTTAAATTAACATTCCGTTTAATTCTAGTGGCTTTCCATTCATATCCCGTAAAACGGACTGCGAAAACGATGCAGAGTAGAAATGGTCTTCGCCAACACAAGAGATTTAATGGTGGAAGAAGTTCTTAAAATATCACAAAAATAAAACTAAATAATGCAAAGCGATAATCGGGATCTTCTGAAAAATATCAGGACGGTGGATTCAGACAAAAGAAATCAGATGAAAAGCCCAAAGGGGTTTGTGTAAGACCGTCACCACATAACGAGTTCAATGAGTTCCATTTTATATGTAAAAGAGCGTTACAGGCTCAAAAGGGTTAAGTTCTGCTCACAATCTGCCCCGTTGTAGGATTTCACTAGTCAGATATGAGCGATGCTCGGCCTTTCTAAAGTCATCCGGAACCAGCGAGCGGTCGGTTTAGCGCAGGAAACACTAATTAAGTGAAAGGTGAGGGGTCTTTGGAAGATCGGCGGACGGATAAACCTCGATCCAAACATTTAGCCTAATTTTTACCAACATACTTGGACCAACAAAGCCCTGTCGGGTGATGAAACCACAGCTCAAGAAAGGAGATCCCTGAATTCCACAACCAGCCCCGTTACACTATGGAGTGCTCTGCCTGGTCAGTATAGCATGTCGTGTCCTTAAAAGACACAGCGCTGGGATATGACATCATCCCTGCACTCAGCGGCCGGGGGGGGGGGCGAGTGCGCTACTCTGGGCTAGACCCCCGACATAAATACATTGCTGGGTCTGTAGTTTAAATGTAAGCTATTTATTATTATTAGAGTTTCCCCAACAGTCACATTCCCAGAAGGCACCACATTACAGACCACTTTAGGATTCCATCAATCATTTTTGGCCAATAACGTTCCATGAAAACCCCACAACATCCATCGGTGATCCTGGTACTGACCAGGCTGTGATATAATGAGCTAGTAGTATGCATGCTTTAAGACTGCATGGTACATATGTGTAATTAGCGGGAAAATCCACAGCACTTTACCACATATTCAACATCTCAAACGCACTGCTTGTCTGGGGGTAGTATTCGGGACAACAAAGTTCAACAATTGGATCTTATTCGTGCCAAGATGCCAGAGATGCTTTCTCTTAAAAATATCTATATACAGTACAGTGCAAAAAAAAAAATGCAAAGTGAGTGAAGAGAAAAAAAGATTTAAATCAAACCAGTATTTGGTGTGACCACTCTTTGCCTTCAAAACGGCATCAATTCTTTAAGGTTGTTGCGCACGGTTTTTAAAAAGGAACTTGGCAGGTAGATTGTTTCAAACTCCTTGAAGAACTAACCAGAGTTCTTCTGTAGATCTAGGCAGCCATGGTTGTTTATTTTTGTGTAATCCCAGACATGCTGCTTGTTCTTCTTTACACTGAATTTGGCTGTATGTTTGGGGGTCGCTGCTATGGGACAAATTTGGGGGCCAACCAGTTGCCTCCCTAATGGTATTGTATGAGGTTTAAGTATCTGCCTGTACTTCCCAGTATTGAGGAGACCATTAATTCTGACAAAATAATCCCCAACTCCACTTGCCAAAATGCAGCCTCAAGCTTGCAAGGAACCTCCACCAAGCTCCACTGCTGCCTTCATACCCTCACTCATTCTCATACCCTCACTCATTCTCATACCGCTCTCCAGCAAACTACCTATATATATGTGAAATACAATATATTTCACATTTCGACCCATCAGTCCAGAGCACCTGCCATTTTCTGCACCCCAATTCCTGTTTTTCTGTGAATAGTTGAGTTACTTGGCCTTATACAAAGACTACCTCTAACAGTATATGGGTGTACCAGGGGGCTATTGTTTTCAATGCTGAGCTGATGGCACTGCTGGACATCCTCCGATTAAAAAGTGAAATAAGCATGATGTCATCTGCTGCACTACGTTTCCTTGGCTGATCGCTACGTCTACAGTCATCTACATCGCCCGTTTCTTCAAAAGAGCTTCACCCGACCAACTGACCCTCCTGCCTTGAAATTACTGCCCAGGTGACCTTGCCGAGGCAGTGTAGCTACCTTGCGTGTCGTTGCTGTGCTCAGCGTTGCCATGTTGTGTGACTTTTGACATTAAACAGCGTTCAGCAACCTCACCCTCCCTCGTGTTAATAATTCTAGCTGTTCCCGACTCGGTTTTATTCCTCCTACACCGCGGTTTCTGTTTCAGTTAATGATTACGTTGCAACCTACATGTTAAATTGATGATCATTAGCACCTGTTTGGTATTAATTGTTTAATCATACACCTATATAACGTGCAAGCGTGTATGGGGATTTTATGCTGTTTTGAAGGTAAGGGGCGATATATATTGAAATATTGACTTCATTTAGATTTTTTTTAGATGTCTTTTTTTAATATTCTTAATTTGCAGCATTTTTTCCACACCTTCCTAAATCTTTCGCAAGTACCGTATATTTATTTGTCAATTCTCACCAACAGGCCAGACGCACCTCACCTGTCCATGAAATACACAGAGCTCTGCCACTCAAATAAAATCTCTCCACTTTCCCGGCATTCAGCAACGCGGAAAACAGCAACAAAAACGGCTTTTTTTTAGCCTCTGCGATTACGGCTCTGAGAATGTATAACGACGCTGATTTACATGATGATGAAGCGTGCAGCTCGTCCGTCGTGTAACAATGTAACAGAGGGGAGGCCGTTGCAGATGTTGATTAAGTTACTGTATAAGCTTCTGACTCAGAGCCCGTAGAAGCTACGGGGTCCGGTAAAAAGCGAGTAGGGTCGGCCGTGAATGTCTGCTTCTCTCCCAGCTGTGGTTGGGGTTTTGTAGCCCTAAAATTACTTACATGCCACAAGTGGAGAGGCGTGCGGGAGACGAGGTCAGAAAGCGAAAAGCAGCGACCTATTCTAGCCGGGGACGACTAGGCCTGGGTCCGTTAAGACACAGAGCGCCAGGATATGACATCACACCGGGGCTCTCCGTAGCAAGGACGGCAGCCACGGAGGGGGCCGCTGGGACCACTGCCCTAGGCCTGACCAGAGGTAAACACGTAATGAAGGCCATAAAAATGGATGTATTAAGTACAGGAACCAGAAACCACACAAAACAAGCATGATCAGAAAGACTGTACCTAAAATTCATTATATATACCGGTATATATTATATATATATATTGGTGTCCTGATGAAAGTCAAAGACTGAAACGTTCACCTGCAAAAGAGGAATCTGTATTTATTGGAAAAAAGACCTAGAGTGCTGGTAACTATCTATGGCCTGCGTGTGTGTGTGTAATATATATATATACACACACACACACACACACACACACACACACACACACACACACAGGGGGAATAATAATAACATATGTCTCCTTTTAAGTCAATTACTTACACATTACATACGCACGCTTAGAGAAGCATCCCAGGAGCTTCAAAGTGAGTGTCCTATAAGCCATGTGTTTAATAAAAAGGTTATCACGCAATCTATGGCTTCCTGCACTGCGACACACGTGCACTTTCCTTATCCGTGCACATACAGCTCGCACACGCATGGGATTTGCTTTGAAATATTAAAGCTTCCCCACCTGGCTCTGCCAACAGCCCGCCACCTGCAAATTATCCCGGCACGCAACGCCGCAGGTTAAATACCCAACCGATACCGCGAATACAACACGTATGTCATGCAGGCACGTTATAAAAATATTACTGCAAGTCATAAAACAGGCAGACGGAGAGCAAAACGCGGCCCCTGACAGATTTTATTTGCACAAGCTTTGTGATAAACCAACAAGGAACGGTCAACCTGCAGTAACTGCCACGGGGCGGAAAAAAAATGTACATGACTGTCATACATGTGAGATGTGTCATCTGAACACGGGTGTCAAGTTCATTTGTTGGCATGTCAACATATCATCTATCCAGTGTGAAATTGGAGAAGGGCTCTAAGGGGGATGCTGCAGGGGCAAAAAAAGGAGGGGGGGGGCAAATGTGTCTGTCTTTACCTCCTACTGCGAGCGACTGAACGCAGAACCAGGACCCAGTAATATCGGTTATTGAAACGGCGTTCACATTGGGATAGAGGTGCGCGACCGCTGCCTCTCATAACTATTCCACTTCTGTTACGGATACCTCGTTAGAGACAGCTTTAGTGACCGCGTACCTTTAAATCCACACATTCACTTCTTGCTCGAGATGCTGCAAAATAACTTGTTACATAGTCATAGATTTATGCATCTTATGCAATTTCTAAATCTACCCCTTTTATGTCCCCGACGGGTGAAGTTGTCTGCCGTATTAAAATTGTATAAACGTCTGTCTGCGGCAAACTCCCGTCCGGGTCTCGGCTGTAATGTCGCAAGTAACGCAGCCTGATTATAATTGATAATAATTCCAAACATCCACAGTATCAAAGCACAAATTAAAAAGAGGAAAATATGATAGAACGAGCACCGGGATATATCCGGAGGCACGAAATAAAACTTTACCCAGGGTTTCATTCCACGCGCATGATCATCAGAAGATAATTTCTCTCTTCTCTCGTCTACACGTATCCCACTTTTGGTATCATTGCTGGCTATCCTGCTTATTTGCGTAATCCATTTTATGCATCAATATCCTTCGTCTGACCTTCGATTTATCGATATTGAATTATCAGCACCCTGTTAGCCATCACCCCCTCTTTCCTGTGTGTCGGATTTTATTGCGGGGTAATTAATCCATCCAAGTGGCCGTTTCCTAAGTGCCACTAAATAAGAGGAGTGCAGCAAGGAGCTTCAGGAGGAAGGACAAAGAGGAACCTAGAAGCACCACTCATCTCCCCTAATCCTTCATCAACCGCTGCCGTACCGCTTTACTATGTCTGTTTCATTACCATTTCGCTCTCCATGTACCGTGTCCACGAGCCTCTTGTTGCCTCTTCTTAATTCCGTCTATTGTTAATAGAGCTTTTATTTCTCGTATTGCTCCCTCATTACTTTCTTCTCCACCTCTCTCACCACAGGGACTTTTCATCTTCACAGCCTCCCTCCCCCAACCTTTCCCCGGCTCTCAGCAATCTCTCCGCTCCCATAAGCCTCTCTCCTACTTTTAGCCCCGAATCCTCAGCCTCCCTTATTGCTCCTTTCCTCTGCCACTCAGAAACCTCAAACATGTCGTCCATATACCCTGCCCTTCTTCTACTTTTGCTCTCTGGGACGCCCGCTCCGCGTGTAAACGTACTAACAGCCTTACCCGACCGCTCCGCCTCACCATCACATCCAACGTCTATGCTCTCCAGATATTTAATCCCATTTCTTTATGCATTGCTGTTGTATACCATCCCCCGGCCCTGCTAATATCTTTCTTGACAATTTGTTCTCATGGCTTCCCCACTTTGTCTCCTCCGACGTCCTTCTGTCCTACTTGGAGACTTCAACACCCCGATATCAGCTCTCTACAATTCCCCTTTGGGATACCAGGGCCGCGTATTCTGCGAGGCCTAAACCATGTCAGTCTTCAGGAATTCTCACCCGATTTATTCCCTCTCCTCTCTCAAACATGACCTGCCCCAACCTTGGTATCTCTCGATGTCCCCCCTCATATCTGCCCTTGAGGATGTAGCCCCGCTCTAGAAACTGCCCTCTCCAGATGACATCCTTCCTTTCTGACCATAAATTCAGCATCTCCCCCTCCAATCCACGCAATTCCTTATTCCCTCCAATGCTAACATTCCCTCAACAGCCTCCATTAATGTCAGTGGTTCATTTACCTCCCCGTCGCCTCACACTCGCTGCCTTGGCGTCAATCCGTCTCCCCATCTTAAAAACACTGTCCGCATCCTTCCATTCCTAACACTAGTTCCCAAAGAGGATCTTGTCTATGCCCTGATTGTAACCCTGACTTAGTTGGTGTCCCTCAAACCCATCTCGCCCCTCTACAATCCACCATGAACGCTGCTGGCAGACTTATATTCCTCAAGCTCACCTTTCCTAGTCGCTCTCCTGCAATTCTTATACCCGCGCGGCTGCTCCATCCCTAACAACGGCACCTTTTAACACACACTCACTCCTTCTCTAGATTGTTCGCTCCGAATATACCCCATTCAAAACAACCCTCTGTCTCTCAGCCATCGATTAAGATGGGTATCAAATGACTTAGTAGACCAGCGCCTGATTAGTCACCAGTCAGTGGTGAGAACCCTGCTGCGTACAACGTCAAGAACCAGAAGATTTACTATGAGCCAGCAGGAGCCGTCCACTACCGAATTTCCGGAAAATTCTCTTTGACGCAACCAGCAAAGGCTCAGCATATGGTGAAAATACCCATACCTGCGAACTCTCCGGGTTTGAACCGGGTGAGCGCTGCTCCTCCGGTTCTCCCCCTGCCCATTTTTCCTTTAAATGGGGGTGTTTCCCGCTGCAGTCAGCAGGAACACCCCCGATGTCAGCGGGAAATTAATATTTTAATTATTAAAATATAAAAATATATACATTAATCCAGTATAAAGTGTACAGCGATGCAGAACCTGCGGGCTCTATATAAAATAATAATAAATAATAATGTGAAATCTCTTCTAGTAATCACTTGATGCAAAACGAAACAAAAGGAAAGAAAATGAACTTGCGCAAGACTCTCCAATTTGTCCTCCCAGCAGGGTAACCGGATAGCAGACAGAGGGTGGGGGGAAATCAGATGCCGCGAATGGTGAAAAGCTCTGGAATCAGGGTCATGGTGTCTGGGTCCATCCAGTGAAGACAGAAGACATTGTCATAGATTCCTCAGCGCCCCCCCCCATGAACAAATCCCCGAGATCCCGTCCACAACTGCCGAGGGCAGCGATGCCTTCATATTCCAAACACCCTCAACGCAAAGAATTACGGTAACATCTAGGAGTTACATACATACATACATATATATATATATATTATTTAAATAGATTGTAAGCTCACAAGCGCAGGGCACCATTATATTTTATTAAATTCTCATTTATTTTTTACTGCCGCCTATAGCAGCGCTACGGAATCTGCTGGCGCTACATAAACAAAATTAAATATAAATTATACGCAAAATCCAGTAAAACAGTTTATGTCTCATTCATAAATATGAGGTCACAAAGGGTTGCGTACCGGATCAGACAATTAAGGAAAATAAATAGGAATTTTGATAACAGTGCAGATTCCATAACATTAATTTACAGAATGCAAAGATTTTAATATTTTGAGGGGGACAAGTAGTGTTTGTAATATCCAAGACGGAGTAAACACATTATAACACACACAATTGAGATTACGACACACGAGGTGACAGCAGATAGAGAGCGGTCTCCGTGAGGAGGAGACTGTTGTGCACGGGCACAATGCATTCGCATAGAGCAACGTGATGTTAAGCGATCCCGGCACAACAATGCACTGCCGGGCGACTATTAACCAGATCACAGCCGCAGGAGGAAATATCAAATTACCCGCCAGCTGCTGGAGAAGAATTGGTCTTTATGTACTAAGGACTGTCTACAGCTCATTAACTGAAACAAATTGGCAAGCAGGTTCAAGCCAATGGACAGCAGAGCTTACAATCTATGTTAAAAGTAAAAAGTACTCAAGCCATTTCTTTAGACAAAAATTAATAAAGTCATATTATATAATATTTATTCATATATCGCCAGCGGATTCCACAGTGCTGTTACAATAGGGCACAGTGAAAATATTTACTAAAAACATTGCTACGCGTCGAGCCTTCCTGCCCACTTTGTGACTGAAGATTCAATAATCATCTGAACTGGAGAGCTGAGAATTAAACAAAAAGTAAAAAAATGTCTCATTTACTCAAATAACCCCAACAGGAATATTTTTTGTTGCATAGGGGGGGAGAAACAAAAATTAACTGCAAAAACTGTCCTTATAGAGATGTTCCTAAAACTAAAGCTTATGAACAATTTGTAGTAAAAAAAAAAAACTTAAGGGTTAATAACCAAAAAAAAATCTAATGGCCCGATACGCTCCGTATAAACTAGTAACCCGACTCTACCGGCCCGATACGCTCCGTATAAAACCCATAACCCTACTCCTACCCGGGCCGATACGCTCCCCGCTTCGTACTCCCATTTACAAACCCATACCCCAACTCTACCGGCCCTACGATACGCTCGCGTTATAAACCATAACCCCTACTTCTACCGCATCCGATACGCTCGTCTGTATAACCAATTAACCCACAACTCTACCGGCCCGAGTACGCTCCGTATAAACCCTAGTAACCCGACGTCTACGGCCCGATACGCTCCATATTAAACCATAACCCCAACTTTACCGCCCGATACGCTCCGGTATAAACAATAACCCAACTCTACCGGCCCATACGCTCGCGTTATAAACCCAATAATCCCAACTCTACCCGGCCCGATACGCTTCCGTATTAAACCAATAACCCTACTCTACCGGGCCCGAACGCTCCGTATAAACCCATCACCCTGTACTCTACCGGCCCGATACTCTCCGTATCGTATATAACCAATAACCAACTCTACCCGGCCCGAATACGCTCCGTATAAACCAATAACCCCAACATGCTACCGGGGCCCGATACGCTCCGTATAAACCAATTTAACCCCAACTTCTACCGGGCCCGATAACGCTCCGTATAAACCAATACCCAACCTCTACCGCGTGCCAATACGCCTCGTATTAAACCAATAAACCCAACTCTACCGGCCCGAACGCTCCGTATAAACCCACTAACCCTACTCTACCGGCCCGATACGCCCCGTATAAACCCATAACCCTACTCTACGGGCCCGCATACTCTCCGTTTATAAAAAACCAATAACCCCAACTCTACCGGCCCGATACGCTCCGTATCAAACCAATAGCCCAACCTTACCGGCCCGATACGCTCCGTATTAAACCAAGGTAACCCGACTCTTACCGGCCCGATCAGCGCTCCGTTATAAACCAATAACCCAACTCTACCGGCCCGATACGCTTCCGTATAAACCAATAACCCAACTTCTTACCGGCCCGATACGCGTCCGTATAAAACCAAATAACCCTAACTTTCTACCGAGCCCGATACGCCTCCGCTAAACCAATAACCCAACTCTACCGCGCCCGATACGCCTCCGTATAAACCAATAACCAACTTCGTACCGGCCGACGTACACTCCGGTATAACCCATAGAGAGAGACCCTTACGTCTACCGGCCCGATACGCTCCGTATAAACCCATAACCCTAACTCTACGGGCCCGATACTCTCGCGTATAAACAATAACCCAACTCTACCGGCCCGCATACGCTCCAGTATATAACCCAATAGCCCAACTCTAACGGCCCGATACGCTCCGTATTAAAAACCAATAAGCCGACCTCTACCGGCCCGATACGCTCCGGTATAAACCAAGTAACCCAACTCACCGGCCCGATACGCTCCGTATAAAACCACAAACCCAACTCTACCGGCCCGATCGCTCCGTAAAACCAATAACCCTACTCTACCGGCCCGATACGCTCCGTATAAACCAATAGCCCAACTCTACCGGCCCGATACGTTCTGCTTAATCCGTCTCGTGTTATTTATGCAGAGTAGAAAGTAGTGAGATTTCCCGCTCTTAGCGCTGTAGACATTACCCTCCGTGTTAACAAACACAAACACAAAAGGAGGAGCAGTGGAGTTTAATAGTAAACTCCAACAATCATCAATGCTGGGCCAGTTAAATGAGGCATAAAACCTACAGACAAGAAGGCTTGTTGGCTTAGTTAACCCTTTGCTGTTAAACCGGGATGCAGGGGGAGCAGTTTAAAAGGCAATTGCAGTTACAAGGATGATGGGAGTTACAGTTGGCCGCAGACCTTCTGGCTTTTGCAATACATTCAGGGCCCAAAGTAGACAAAGCTGTAAAGCATTTCTAACCCTAGTTCTTTAAGACTAGGAGTCCCATCATGCATAGCCAGCCACTACGGCAGATGTAGTCCACACCAGACAGGTAAATCAGGCACAGATGGGATCGATGTCTGACCCCAAGGCGCGATAAACAGAAAGCGCAGTAAAAACCCCCCTGGACCAGACGAGAGCCACAAATAAATGCGAGTGTAACGGGTATTTGATTAGGCGTCTATGTGCCGAGGACGCTGTCTGAGAAAACTCACAGAGGAGGCCGTCTTGCATATTAATATCGGGACATCCATACATTCCGGGTGTATTTTAGGACAAATCTGGACTTTAAGCCTGATGACCAGAGGATCAGTATAACGTACTGTTATAAGCCATAGAAAAAGAGCAAATTTGGTAATGATACCTTTATTGGCGTATAATAGATAAGCTTTTGAGACTACGTTGGGCTCTTCATCAGGCATTTAATATATATTATACACCCGATGATGAGCCCTACATAGTCTCAAAAGCTTACAATCATCTTTACCAAAGTACTGCAAATCAATCTGGCAACTGACTGATAGAACAAATAAATCTAGAGCGTAAGCTCACGTGCCGAGTCCCCTCTTTATCTAATGTGTGGGTTATCTAAGTCTTCCAATTCTAGATTTATTATACCCTTTCAGTGTACGGACCGTAAGACGCGCTGCGGAAACTGTTGGCGCTACACAAATAAAAGACAACAACAACAAGTACTGTGAGCCAGGAAAACTACACCTCAAATGAATAAAGCAAACTGGCAGACTGAGTTCCAGTAGCCACAGAAGAAAAAACATTGGCCCAAACACCTATGATGTGAACTAATAGTCTCTGGCTTCCTGGCATTCAAAGGGTCAAAATAAAGCAAACTAAATTTGAATTTCGTTTCAATTGATATAAAATCGAAGCCAGACAGACAGCACGGTGTCTGCCCGCCGGGAGCCCACAACCCGCTTCTGGAGGAGAGGGAGCAGCTCAAGATTAGAAGTGTTAAGAGATGTGATGCTGCGCATGCGCATTAAAGCCATGGGCAAGATTTTTTTGTGTGTGTGTGGGGGGGGCAGATTTTGCAGACTCTACTATTAGTGCAATTATTCCCCAGCGATGCCCCTGCGGCATTTCCCGGGGAACTGTGTGCAGCAAATACCCAACTACCTCCAATTACCCCATTCAATGGCAGCTGATTGAAATGGAGGCAAATGCGATATACGTGCAATGTATGGGAGAATCATCACCATGTTTATTAAATAATCTTCGGTCGCATTAAACCTCAGCATGCATTTACATGTTATACATATACATATATATAAATAAATAATTATTACTATATAATAACTTATAGTACTTACTAACTCATTATATTATATTTCGGTATTATAGCTGTGGGAGGACGATCCCATACTCTGTGCTTTATACCAAGTCATGAAAGCCAATGCACATGACCGCTATGATAATATTAGGTATGCTACCCAGGGCAATGCAAATACCCTGCAGGGATCGCTCTGCATGCTCATGCACCCCTTACCTGGCTGAAGGTGGCTCCCAGAGAGCAGTGCATTCTGCAGCATGTCCCTTGGTAATGGGTTGCTATGTGTGGGGCCCCGGGCCCCGGGCCCCTGGCTATGTACCCCGGTGTACAGAATGCAGCCCGGTATAACCAGCCACTGGCACAGCAGCCACACTGTTACCGCAAGAGCAAAGAGAGTGGGCGGGGTTGAGAGGAGCATGAGCGAATATCGCGGGCTCACTGGCTATCAGGCCTGTCAATCAAGGACGCGTTCTACCCAACCAGCGATAAGAGGCAGGGACAATCTAGCACAAAGGCTTCGCTGCTGTGATATGCAGACTTTTCTGGGTGACGTGCGCTATGGAGGCGGGGCGTCTGTCTCCGTGCGAGAAGTTTGCGGTGATGCTATGGGTGCAATGGGACGTTTTGTGACAAGTCTGACGCAAATTAGCACACAAAGGGTCTGGAAACTTGGTGCTGTTCTGTGAGGTATCGGCAGAGGGCGCCATGCGTGTTCTCTGAATCTGCAGGGAGACCCAATCACCTGGTGCGCTACACCTGGCAACCTTTACGCGCTCTCTCTGCTTGCGCTGTGATAGGCTAGTTTATTGGGTGAGCTCCGCCCCCTGTGTGTACATGGAGCACGTGGTATCTGAAGCAGGAGAGAATTAGGAGGCTATGAGGGGTGTCAATTTCTAGGCGCCAAAGGGCAGGAAGTTCACTGCTCCAGAGCGTGGTGCCCGGGGTATATTTACACAATGGAGGCATCAGAGTACTGAGTGATACCTGACTACAGGAGGCAAGAAGTCACCATTAGAGTGCAAGACTTCAAAACAATGTCACATAATTAAAAACTGGAGTGTCCCTAACACTGCCCTCAATGCATATTAAAGTACTCTGCAAATACCCCTAACCCTATGTGAGTACTTTAGTATGCATACTTCAAGAGTGTGGGTGAATAAATGTACTTACCTGATGTAGGAGCTGCAGCCATCATCCTCATTTGTGGTCTGCTGAGTCTTGCTACTTGAAACAGCCATTGAGTGGCACAAAAGCATGTCCCTTGACATCAATGTCTGTCTGCGCATGCGCGCAACGGTCTGAGCCAGTATATCTCATGCTAAGAGAGTATTCTGATGAATGGATCGAATGAACAGAAATTAACCGGGTGCCGACAAATGTGTATAACAGGGACATGGAGGATCACCCCGCGCATTAATATGTGGAGAGATTTATTACTCATATTATTGCATTATGCGCGCGCTGCGTCAACAGATTACTGTGTTGAAGAGGCCTGCAACATGGTAGAGATTGCTTGTGGAATAAACCAAATGGCAGGGGCGTAACAATCATGGTGACAACTGTGATGGGGCTCACCGCTCTGGGGGGCCTGTTGTCCCCCTTCTCCACCCTTTTAAAGCTGCTTGGTGCAGATAATAGGGCAGCATGGGGGATGTAGAGATCATCTGATCAGATAATCTCTCACACGGTCTCCCTGTGTCCGACTGACCCAGCATGCAGGAAGTGACATCACATCCACTTCCTGCATGCTGGATCAATCTGCACACACGACGGAGAGACACGCCACTTTTGCTGCTAAGTGGTGTGCACGGGGGTACAGGCATGTAGTTTGTGGGCAAAGATGATACAGACAAGCTTGGGGCGCTGATAAGCTGTTTGGTGGCAAAGATGGCACAGGCATGATATTTGGGGGAACTGACAAGCTGTTTGGGGGCTAAGATGGCGCTGATAATGTTTGGGGCCAAAGGTGGCACTCAGAAGCTGGAATCCGAAGTTAAAATACAGAAGTACGGTGCTGCGCTGTCAGCGACAACGGGCGAAAGAGAGTGCAAAAAAACCTTCCAGGCTGCTGGGTTATATAGACAGAGGCATTAGTAACAGGAGACAGAGATGGTTATACTACTTCATAAATCTCTGATCAGACCTCATCTCCAATATCTCCAGGAGAATGACAGCCGGGAGTTCAGAGGGGAGCTAATAAAATGGGGAATTTTGCAGGATAAAAAGCTAAAACTAGGGGATCTTAATATGTATCGCTTATAAGAGTGAAAAGAGAGAGGATGGAAAACATCAAATGCATGCATGCCCGAGGCATAGATGCAATGCAAGGTTCCTTTACAGAGAGGGTGGTAGATAAATGGAACAGCCGCCCATTGGAAGTGGTAGAGGCTAATACAGTGAGGGAAGTTAAACGGGTGAGATAGGCATATGGCTTTCCTGAATCTCAAGATCGAGAACTCATTGAGGTCTGAGTCTCTACATCAGGGGCAGAATGGTTATTTTCTGCTGTTGATTCTCTAAGGGATATCGGATGACAACCTCTGAGTGACCGAGTAGGGTCGCTCCTCACCAATCCCCCAGAAGATATACATTGGAAATGACTGCTCTCTGATCCATAAAGCCTAACATTTAATCAGAACTTGGATAGCACAAACCAACTATACGCTGGGTACATTGTGTTAGAATGTTTCTCTAAATTCTTTTTGAGTTCTAAAGTCTATCCTGAAGAGCAAAGTTAAAACGATAACATTTTAGCAATTCCAGGCATCCTCGCCGGGCAATTTATCTCTCCCTTTCTCCTGTGTTATCCATAGACTGACTGTAATCAATCACTTGGCCATCTGGATCTCTTCCTGCGAGATCTGCAAGGCAGAGATTTTGCTGAGAAAGTCGTTTTTTTGATTCTTGTTAACTTCTCGCTGGTGGAGAACTCGAAGGAACGTTAAATGTGATGTCTTCAGTTTCGATGTCTGGCAGCGACGTCCTTTAAAGGGACACCATTCTTTCACTTCATGTACGTTTTTGGGAATTGCTTGTTGAGAACCATTTGTTCTTCTCTAGCGGCAGACGGCTTAGTGAATAAACCCCTTCATACACAAGCTGATCGCTGGGTGTGCAGCGTTTGAACAAGCCGTGCTGTTACATCGCTCTGCCCCGCCAGCAGCTCTGTAATGCTAAGCTTCCATTCACACGCTCCTACGATTACAATGTAGCAGCGAGGATTCAGTCATTTATTGGCGGTATAAATGTTCTGAAATTTCCGGCAATTTCCGGGACGGTGGTGACCTATAGTGAATACATTATAATGGGGTGGACAGACGTTCGTACTGTATGCAAAGAACCTCTCTGTATATTATAGATGGTATATGTTCTAGAATAATAAGGACTAACTCATTTACACTAAAGAAGATGTCAATAACTTACCAGTACTTTTTGGAACATAAGCATCTATATATTAAAATACTAGCACATGTGTCCATCAAAAATCCTTCCTCTCTCTTCTCTTCCCTTTGTCCCCCATTTCTTGTTATCGATCTCTTTCTTTCTCTATGCTCTCCCAGGACTTGGACGAGGACGGTCTGTCATTGTGTATCTTTACCGCTTTTAATCACACTTTCATATTCTGTGATGTTTAACTAATTATGTGAAACAAACACATGCAGATTCGACCCCCTTTTCTCTTGTCTTTTAAAGCACATGTGTTCAGTGGGTGATAGTTCCATGTTGGCAAGCACACGTTGATTTAGATAACTTTATTGGACCAGAATTCTCCTTCATTCTATATCTTCCAGTGTCTACTCTCTGTGCCAAATACACATCAGCAGAATTAACAGCTGCAAGATAAAGGTATTCGTTTAGCATTGTTCCTTGTATAAAAGCCATTTCAGCAGGTTTATCCGTAGAAGACATGCCGAGAGACAAAATTAAGATCACAGTTTTGTACATAACATACCTCCCGATAGTTGAAATGGTTGAAGAGGGACAGATTATGGTTCCTCAATCTAAGACAAGACCAACGACTGATTAAGTTCTCTATGTCAGGACAGACTAGATGGTTGAATGGTTGTTCTCTGCCGTTACATTCTATTTTCCTAGTTTTCCCTGTTTTATGAATTGTTTTAAAACAGTTCTAGCTCCCCTTCCTCTGAGGGCTTGGCGTCACAGGGCTAGCCCCTAGACAGTGTGAAGTGGCAAGGGGGTTAGCAGGGTAAGTGGTCGTGGCCAAACAGCGCTCCCCTGCTGTGAGAAAAGGAAGCAGACCTGGAGAATTCCCGAGTCTGCTCATCATACTGCCTTTTGGTAATCGCTCAGCTGGCCTCTCTGATTAATGAACGGCTATGGATGAAATAATTAAGCCAGACTTCATTCGCACCGCCATCAGCTCGGTGAAGCGATTATGCACGAAAAGTCAGAAAAAATATCACATGGCTGACAATAATGGCCGCCTCCAGGTTCGCGGATAAACCTGTATCTGTGTGTATACAAACAAAACCACATTTTCTTCAATGCTACGCTAAATTACCTAAAATATTTATTTTCCCATAAGAGTTACTCTCTCTTGCGCTTCTGTATTGGATTTTTACTGCAGAATATTATTAATGTGTTGATGTTTTTTTTTAATCTATTGAGACCCATTATTAAATAAAGATATACCAAAGCAGAGCATCTGTTGCCGAAAACACAAATTTAAATGTCCACCCACCTACAGTAGTTGGCTGTACAGAACATTCTCTCCCCGGTTATCTCTGCCCACGTTCCACTTTCTGCAAGTCAATTACGGAAAGCATCTGATGGCGCACCTACATATTCATGCTGTTATGTAAGGGGTTATATCATATCATTTAAATAGTTCACTGTATAGAAGATACAATAAACTGCAGACCTGAGCAGGATAAAATAAATCTTAGAGATTCCGCCAAGTTTTATTAATCCTACCCTTGTCCTGTTGAAATAAAAAGCAAATAGATATGAATAATAAAACAGATTTTTACCCTTAATTAGACTAGGACGTTTACAACAAACCAAGCTTTTTATAGTCCAATAAATGCGGCGTTGTGCTAAATTGGGTAGTGTTGCATAAAATATAATTTTTCTTAATGATCAGTGGTTTGGGGTTTTTTTGTAATGTTTTTAATCTGTGTTAAACCGTCATACGTTGTCTTCTTCATGATAAGTAGGGCCTTTGTTTAAAATCACAGAATTATATAAAACATAATAATTATTATGAGTGATAATAGGTAAAGAAGGATTTCTTCTGCACAGTAGGCACCGCAGCTGAACAATCACCCAATATTATTACAGATATACCCCACATGTTTTGTTAAGGAGGGTCACAGCGTCCTTTACATTTTAGCCTATATTATATTTTTTGATACTTCTGGCTTAAGGCGTTTCAGGGTAGTGATTTTTTTTTATATTTTTTTTTACTCGTACTGGTATTTCTAAGAGACATTATAGAACTTTAAAAATATTATTTATTCATTTTTCTTGTACTGTAATTTCTCTTACCCCTTACAGATGCCTGTGATGTTCTGGTAACATCAATGGGGTCCCTATATAGTTTTTCTTTTTGTTATCAAAAACATTGACACCTAGCGGAAGGGAATGCCCGATCGCGCATGCTGGTGTCTGCTGACAGGGTAGAGTCGAGGCTGACCTCCCACAAGGAGATGTCCCTGTGGCTACAAAAAGTCAGGACATAAAGGTATCTCCTAAGTGGCATCTTGCCACCTTTTTATGGACATATTTTAATTTAAACAGGGAATAACACATGGATACCTATATCTGGGGAAGAAGCTACATTTGTCTCCAGAGAAGTAAAGAGTAAGCCAAATTTTAGAATAGTTTGCTTCCATGATGAAGAAAGGTAGCATTGGAGGAATTGTTGGTGCTTCAGGAACTGGTTAGACTCGCTCCCTTTTTTATGTATCTTTTATACAATTACCTGCTACCGGTTCCCACACAGCACATCCTCTTAATGTCGAGTCTGTTGCGTGGTGAGGCGGTTGTATCGTTCAATCACCATATTTTTGGAGACAACTTAAACGCCGCCATTTTTTGGGTTGTTTTTTTGTCATAGACACTCGTTTGGTGCGAATTTTTCTTTATTTAAACCCCTTGTTTCTATCCTACAGTACCCAATCGTTGAAGTTTTCTATAATGTACTTGGTTTTTGTGATTTCTCAATAATTTTGACCTCAGCTAGTATTTCACCTCGCTTGACAATTGTCTGCTTTAATTTTGGACTTCGTTGCTGCTTGTGCCCCTTTGTACCTCACTACAGATCTGGTTTGACCTTTGCTCGTGATTTGTCCCGCTTCTGAGTTTTGCTCTGACGTCCGCTTAGGTGTACCCTGGTTGTATCCTTACTCACCTCAGTGGTGTGAGTCCATTTACCCATCATGCTAGTGGTTTTGGTGAAGTATTCCGGTGGGTGCAGCGGGTGGCCGTGGAGTATTCTGGGGCTCAACCCTAGAGGAAATGAGTCTGTCATTGGTGAAATCCCCCGGCTGGGCACTGACCCTACTATGCATAGAGGGCCCAGCAGGACTTCAAAAAACAGTATTTTCTCTCATTGGGGAATCTCTTGGTGGTCTCCCCACTGAAGAAGACCATGAAGGCAGGTGAGGTGTATGGCTCCCTCAATCATTTGTCAGAGTATCCATCTGGTGATTAAAGCTGAGGCATTTATCACAAGGCAATATGATTCAGGTCAGGGTGTTCCTCTAGTAGATTGTGCTGGTATACAGTTTATGGTATATTATGAACTGATTTTGGTTTTAACAATATAGCTTAAATCTGGCTTATTATATTTATATTCTATTTAACTGATGGTAACACTAAACTGAGATGGAGGAAACATTTCAAGAAGCAAGATGCTTAACAAGCTCCTTAGCAGTTACAGAGGGACTTGCCCATGCGACGTCCATCGCTTAAAAGGAATGATCAAACAGTGCCTTCAAATGACCACATTCAAGACTTTGACCTTCTCAAGGAGAAATATTAATACAGGGATTAATGCAATCCCGACCTGCACATATGGCCAATAAAATGGCCAATTTATGCATAATTATTTACGG
Organism: Spea multiplicata; assembly: GCA_009364415.1. Lineage (NCBI taxonomy): Eukaryota > Metazoa > Chordata > Amphibia > Anura > Pelobatidae > Spea > Spea multiplicata. Next base: position 25,058 of record VKOC01021601.1, read on the forward strand.
CAATATATTTACTAAAGACACAAACAATGTTGATTGTCATGTTAGTTGATGATATTAGCATAGTATCATAAAAAACAATATATGTTTGAGTATTCAACATATGGATTTGCTTGCAGGATTCAAACGTTAAAATGCTTAATTATGGAAGGATATCTAATTTTTTGCATACAATACAAAGGTTTAAATACCAGAATCCCCTGTGCTTTTAGGTATGTTACTTAAACTGAAATGCTGTAGCATATCATAAATTCTGCTCAATGAAGGGAATATATTGCTGCGAGATGTGTTTGGAATTTCCAGCTGCGCCGTTATCATGCGCTGTCCAGGATCCGAGCTCTGCGGTCACACAGGATGAGGTCATGTAATAAAAGTGCGGTCGCAATAATCGCCCCCCCCAGTGAGAGTGACAAAGAGCCACAAAAAATATTACGGGACGTTGTAGAGGGACAAAAAAGTGATGTCCATCACGTTACCAAACGCACGGAATATACCTTAAAGGTGAAAGAATAAACGTGCAAGAAATAAAAAGATTAACTGCCTGTATCTAGTGTTTTAGGGCTATATGACCAGGTGTACATCTTATGGGACCACAGGGAGCAGCCAGCTTTTCTAACAGACCTAAGCCATAAAAACATGACACAATCCCAAACCTATCAGATGGTGATAAATATACCTAAAGTGCACCCTTAAGTAGAACACAAGTGATTTTTAACTAATGATTTGTTCTTCCAATGGATAAGTATGCTAGCAATGGGTAGATGATTTTCCCTAATGTTATGTTATATGTTATACATTTTCATGGCACGTGAATGATCTTTCAGGTTCAGATGATAATCTCAATAAAAGCACAGTCAAGCCTCAAAACCTCATGGGGAACTGTGCGGCTCACGTTATTAACCATTATGAAAATGAAATAGAACTTAAATCGAACATAGAACTTGCCCTCTTCTGGGGGTATGACTTTGTTCTGGGGTAGTTCTACCTACTTTAGTAGATAGGTAAAGCAGCCAAACAGTGGTAACGAGCTAATATGTAAATGAATAGGAAATAGACACCCGTCTGCGCCATTTGCAGAGCCAGTGCATTAGCTGACTAAAGATGTGTTCAGCCCAATAATGGCTGGATTGTTCCTTTAGTTGTATAGTTTGTATATAGTACTATATCGTATACAGTTTGCATCCCTGGCTGTTACCAGTACCCTGCTTAAAATGCTGAGTTGGGCATCTCTGATGCAAGCTGGCCTTGGAGGGGCAAGTTACTGCCCCAAGAGGACATTTCAAGCCAGTTGGACGAGGACTGGCAGCAGCATTCTCCACTTCCATGTATTTGTTTAACCGGTGGCATATTTTGGTTGCACTTTAGTGATACTTTTCTCACTGGTATATCACAGCCGAAAATCCACTATTGATGAGCCACTAACAGTGGCTTAGCCGTTTCTGATGGGCATATAAAGGGTTAACATTTGGAGTGTTAGCTTCATTTTACAGTTCCCAGATACGGATACGGTATGCCCTTTACCTTGTGGCAATGTTCAGGAGACAGCCCATCGCCTGTATTGTAATATTTGGAATTTGATGTCAGAAGAAACATTACCGGAATGATTTACGGCTACAGAGACGCCACTGATAATAAATGGGGAGTCTGCTGGCTAGTGTTTCATGAACTCACCAACATCTCATGTACAAGATGCCAAACACTCAAGAATTTATGTGAAAACATATTGATTTCACACTTTTGACAATCCCTACCATTTTTCACACACTTGCTATTTCTGATGCTTTGAAAATGTTTTTTGTTGAGCACTTTGGATTTTTATCCTTTCTCGTTACTAATAGTCATCCAGGAGAAAGATTTTGCTGGTTTGAGGGCAATCACCGCTTGTTTTGCAAAGCATGACAGCAATTCAGTCTGCGAATGAGAAGCAAAGCTGATGAAATCCAAACACATCAGTGACGAGTAATCACTGAGCTCATTTGTGAACCGTCTATGTGTAAATAAGCACAGTCTGGCAAGTCTCATCCTTACCAGGAGGTCTAGTAGTAATATTTCTTATGAGACTCAGGGTTCGGCTAATGAATTGTATTGGATTACATGCTTTTAAGGCTTTTTGGGTCTCTTTTGCAGTTCATGTGATCCCGCGGTTACTCTGCTTGCAAGCAGCGAAGAAATCGTGCATCTAAGCCAAGGAGGGTTGAGCGAGGAAAGAAAGGAGATGGAAAGGAGGGAAAGTGGGAAAATGTGTGAATGGGAATGTGTTTCTGAGCATGCATGTATGTATTATTATTATTATTATTATGCTTTATTTATAAATCGCAGATAAATTATAAAAACAGATTCCGCAGCGCTGTACAAAGAAGAAAATGTGACAGATAATGACAAGTACAATACAGCAATTGACATACAAGAGGAATGAAGGGCCCTGTTCCCAGAGGAACTTACAATCTAGGTGGATAAGGAGTGAGAAACAGGAGGTGAGGAGGAGTTATTTATGTGTACGTGTGTGTGAGCATGAGTGTGTATGTGTTGGCATCCTGTGCAAATGTGAGAGTGTGAATAAAAATGTGTGCCAGTGCATATGGCAAGTTACTAAGGGAGGGGAGGGGGGTGAATAATAATAATATATAATAATGAATAAGAGAAATAATAGGGGAAAAGGAGAGAGATAATGAGATGGGGACAAAGAGGAGAGATTAAGAGAAGGAGAGAGATCGTGAGGGAGGAGAAAGGAGAGATGGGTGGAAAAGGCAGAGTTAATGAGAAATTGTGAGAAAGGGGAGAGAAAAGTGTTTGTGTTTTGAAAGTGTTTGTATGTTAGAGCAAGTGAGTATTTCATGCGATGCAAGTGTAACCCAGGGGGTTTATGTGTAAGGGCAAGTGTTAATGTGCGTGTGTTTGTATGTGTTTCTGGGCAGGGATAAGACTGCTGTAAAATATTCTGACAGTCTGTACATTACTGTTTTGGGCCTAAAGAGTATAGAATGAATAAATACCGGGAGGAGACCACGGTGTGTGCATTCTGTGTGCGGGGTAAGTCCTGTGGACGCCAGGGTGGGCAAGTCCTGCGGACGCCAGGGTGGGCAAGTCCTGCGGACGCCAGGGTGGGCAAGTCCCACGTCATTGTGAAATCTGGGTGCTAGGGCAAATCCTGTGGGTGATAAATCTGGGTGCTGGGGCAAATCCTGTGGGTGATAAATCTGGGGTGGTGGGCAAAATCCTGTGGGTGATAAATCTGGGTGCAGCGGCAAGTCCTGTGGGCGCGAACTGGACTGTATGATCTATTTTCCAAATTAAATCACCTACAAAAACACAGGAATCCAATTTCCCTTTTCCCTCTTAATCAGCTTCATTGTCAGTTGTTTTAGCAATGTACGTGCCGTCAATAACGTTAACAAAAAATGAAATATTCTGCATAGATACATTATGATTAAAGTATTAGTTAAATGATTTAAATGAGTAAGTTATTATTTGATTTAAAATGCCACAGTTCTATCATTCCTTGTTCCTATAGTTCCATCGGTTCCAGTAACAGGGTTTAGGACAATAAGACTCTGCAGCTGAACCTTTCCAAACAGGCCTTTCACCAGACAAAGGAATTTTCGCCTCTGGAGCCGCGTGTAAATTCAAATACAGGCAAAAGCTATAAAAGGTTTCTTATTGTGTATTGCGTTACAAAATATCGCCCCATCTTGTGATGGGACAGTCATAAAATGTTGCTGTTCCTTAAAGAATATAACAATGTGGTGTAATATTCAGTGACAGTGATGGTAACTTAATACACATTATTCATTTCATTACACACAGCAGAATGCAGCCCCGTCCGCCTGATTAAATTATGTATGTTCAAGAGAGACGCAGGTGTAAGAAAAGATAATTCTCATATAAAAAAAAACAAAGAAACCCTGAAAAGCTCATTTAATCACATCCCAGAGGACGTCTTCAGTTTGACTTGTTAGTGTAATAACGGAAATGTCATTGTATTTATTATTATATTTGCCTTTTTTTTAGGAATACTGACAGTTCATTCGGAAGGGTCTGGTTTGGTTTTTGGGGTTGGTGAGTTATTTTATAGAATAGAACGGTTGTGTAAATTCCAGCAGTTAACCCAGGTCAGCCCTTGGAGGATTATTAACACCGCGGATGATTGATATCCAATATAATATTTTGCTGTGCCTCATTTTTCAGATTCCCCATTATGTTAATGACATACAAATGATAATTATTTCATCCTGGTGTCTTGACGCTGTGTAAATGCTCTGTCGTATGAGGAATTGTCTTTTCGATTGCATATTGTTTTATGTTATCAAATTATTAGTGTTAAAAAATGCACATTAAAAAAACCAGCTTGTTCAGATTCTATGACAAAAACGTACCAGTGTCTGCTTTTGTGCCACATGGTAATTAACTGACTTCAGCACACATTATGAACGAGACAACGTTTTACATGATAAAGAAATCATTTCTAGAAAGGGTTTGGAAATTAAACAGCTTGATTGAGTTTATTCAAGAACTCAGCATCCACTACATACAAAGTAAAACTGAGACGCGGGGCAGAACATGAACGGCAGCAGCTTTACCAAGTACATACAGTGATAGGGTCAGTATACTGTCAATCAATAACCAACCTCAGAGGGACTGTACCACCATGCTCCGTGGGCAATGTCTGAACCTACACAGCACCCTTAATGGCCATGGCATGTCGTCGTGTCTATTGCTTAGCTCAATGCCACATTAGTCCAAACCTTCTCTGCTGTGGCATTGAGGAGCCCTAGAATCTGCTCCATCATGTCTTTAAATTCCAAGCATGTTTAAGCTCATCAAAGCCAAACAGCACCAGGAAAGATGTTTCTGATGTAGCATTTAGTTAGCAAAGGCTTAAATTCAGCAGAGTAGGTGAGGCAGAACCTTTAACCACTTAAGGATGTCATGTCATTGCTCAAGGAGTCAATATATCTACATACATATATCCAGGTCACATTGATGTCGTCGGCGGGTGCTACGTTAAAGTGCAGCCATGTTTATCCGGAGCTACTAGCAGGACCGCTCCATTGGCTATAATGATGATTTCTCTACAGCATTCTTCCCACAATTGCTCTTATAAGCCCCATAATCTTTAAACAGCACACGATAATATTCAGGTGATACTTATCTTATCTATCTTCAAGTGTGCGTCTCCTGGGGCAGCTGAGATTGTGTGATTTAATGAGAGAGTCTGCCCATGGACCCTCTTACCCCTGCTTATTTGCTTTGTACATGCATTGTGCATGGAGAGCTGCTGGCAGTACCGTGACACAGAAACCCAGTTGTTAAGGACTCCTCTTGAAAAAATTCAACTGTTGAGAGCTATGGCTAATCCGATTTAAAAAGAACACTAACGTTCTTATCATCATAACGAAAAGGAATTGCACGAGGGAGCTTTAGGATTTGTATTCAGTGTTCCTTAAATGTGATAAATTTACAGAATGTAAGTTTAGAAACTATGGGTTTCTAAAATGCTTATTTATTTCTATGCTAAATTTTGTTTCCAATAAGAGAACTAAATGTATATTGTGTAGTAGAATGTATGTAATTTGTCTGGCATTCATTTCTTTCTTTCCCTCTTAGATTTGTTGTACTGTTCATTAGGGAAATCTGTTACGTGTGGCAGCCCCCGAAATAACACATTACATATAAACCTCTTTAAAGTAATTTAATACACGGAAATGTCTCGGTCTGGGGGTGATTTAATGCCTGGGCACAGAATGAATGATCGGTGTATATCGTGGTGTAATTGTTCTTGTCATATCGACCCAACTGCTTCATAAAACAACGAGCATGGATCGTATGTTACACCGCTAGAAGAGCAATTACTCGTTAAATTGAAATTTTAAACCTGTTAATTACTAGGGACAGCTCTGAGACGTAACGAAGGACCCCGTGTGGGATCACGCTGTGAGCTATTCGAGCGAGGCTAATGCTATTGAAGGAACAATCTGTTCCCCCAAACGGTACTTCTACTTTTAATGCATGTTACAGGGCAGTTTGCATGCACAGGAATGCATTTCACTGCATGCATTGTTAGCAATCGGAGTTAGAATATGCGACTTCTGTACCCCAGCTGCCTCTACTGAAACCGGGAAGTGCGGACGGGGAGCGGGGTTCCTGCACATGCTCAGTAGCACTCACATAGAACATAAAGGAGCGCAACAGCGGCCAATTGCATGCACGCCAATACAATAAATAGATCGCTTGCACGTGATTGGCTGCTGCTACTCCCATTGATTTTAAATATTTAAAATATTTAAGTTCCTATAAAAATAGAAAATCTTATATTTACTAGTCTTTAAAAAAATTGTTAGTAATCGGATTCACTTCACTTCATGTAATCATTAAAAATGTTACAGTGTACCGTGCTGATTGACACGATCCGTCTATTTTAATGTCACTGGCCAGGGAGTCCAGCTGTTTGGCCGAGGTCGCAGGAAGCCATAACTACAATTCTATTGTTCCTCTGGAAGTCTGCGTGACGGAAGCTGGTGAGCTCACAGAGCTGCAAATCGGGTCAATTCATGTTTTATTTTCAAAGAACCCCAAATTTGAAGTAGTTTGAAAGGTATCTTTAAAAAACTCATTCCTTCCCCAACATTTCATATAGTCAAATCTGAACATGGCAGACAGGAAGATGACTGTCACCCAGTGCAGCTGGATGTCAAGTTGGTCAATGAGTTGAAAAATGAAATGACATTTAATGGGGTTCTGAAACCGGTCGCCTCCTCTTGAGGTGTTGAGTTGGAGGCTTTTTCAACATGAGCCAAATTTCCATGAATAACGACTTGCCAGGAACCGGCAGTCAGGTCCACTTAAGTAGAGTTGACTTGAAATATTGTCAAGTTTGTGATGGAGTTCACATTTGTAAAGCTGACACTTAAGTCCCCAAAAGACCCCAAAATCTCATGCTGATAAACGTTTTTTTAATTGGGCAAACATAACATCAAAATGGACTAGGGGCAATATGCCCTTCAGGACAATCGTTCCTCTATTCGACCACCCAACCCCCTTGACAATGGTCATTGACATACTAAGGACCCATGTTTGATTACAGGATAATAGGGGCTCTAAGTGTATGAAGTGGGCCAGGACATATAACGAGTTCTTAAGCCGGGACTGTGCACATTTTTATATATCTAGCTTAAAACGAGAGATTAGTGCTTTATGCGCAGGCCGGCAGTAACACCGCCCATGAGCCTTTCTGTCTTGTTGTCATCACCGAGTTTTAATTAAAAGCCATATGGTGACATTGAATGCAAAGCCACAGAGACATATGTTAAAATTAAAACGCACAGCTTTTAGGGTAAAAGCATCAAATCAAGTCTGCCACAATTTCCTTATGATAGGAATATTTGTCCTTGATATAAAATATAATTTGTTCTCTATAAAGCTGACAGCTATGTGGGATTTATTAAATATATTGATTGTTATTAATTGAATAACATTTTTTATATATTACTAATATTACTAATGTCTATGCATCCCTGCGTGCATTAAACACTAACCACCTAGCGGTACAAAATGTGGATGTAGAATGTTGAATAGAATGTTGAATTTTTATCCAAAAACTAGGAGACACTGGGTGAATACCCCTGACAGACCTGCATGTCTGAGCCTGCCTGAGCCGCACCACAATATCAAAGTCATACAGATTGCTTCCTTAATACCATTTTGTTCCATTATGTGTTATTCATTTTTTTAAGCGATGCATATATGTATGTATTTATTGCTAAATATTCAACATTCCATAAATATCATCAATTTATATTTCATGTGATATCGGATCACTCAAGCTTTAAACAGCCTTGGGTGCCCCTAGCCTCAAATAAAAGATGGGAATCAAACCTGGACAGGGTTACTTTTTAGTCTGGACCACTTTCTTTTTTCATATTAAAAAAACACCCAATCTCAACAATTGTCTTAAGTATATTTTAAGTTGGTATTTTTTGAAGTATATTTTTAAGGTTAGGTCCCTATGTGGACCTAAACCTTAAACCGATTTTACACATCAGTATCGGTAAGTACCAGATTCTGATTAGTATCAGTTCATCTACGTAGAAGATTGGTATAATGTGTCTCAGGCCATGTAATGGGGCCAGAAAAGACCGTGTTGACGTCACCTGTTCTCAGGCTACCGCGGTTTGGTGTGGGGCGGTGGTGTTTACCTGCAAATATGGCAAGAGAAGACCCAGGCAAAGAATGGGGTGAGAGATGGAGATTGAGCCAGGGCAGCGGGCGGCCACCGACCCATTTGAAGATGAAACTCAGCCCCGGAGGTCCAGTTATCAGCTATGATTAGAGGATCTTGTGGTTTCCATGTGAGCCAAATAAATTCCAATATGGAGTTTGCCGATGTTACGGAAGTTACTTTTGTGCAAATATATAGCGAGAGCCGAAAAGAAAGCCAGAGTGCATGCTGACCTTGAAAAAAAAGTTATCTATATTATAACTAAAGTATAGGAATGGAGTCTCTGCCGGTAATGACACGCTACTGCCTATGACGTTATGTGTGATATATTAACCCCAAAATCCCCCCCCCTGCATTCCCCTTGTTATCTACACTGCATATTCTTATTATTGCTCCAATTAATCACAGCCTCGGATATCCTTGAAGACGTTCGTACTTGTATGTAACAGAACCTCGTCCACCTGCATTCATGGGTGTAGAATAACTATCCCCCCAAGGAAAAAAAGGGTTAGGTGACACCTATGGAATGTTTATTATTTTTGTTCCAAAAACTTTTTGTTCTAACTTCTTAACCCTTCATTTAGTGGCAGTTTCATGAAAGCAGTACCTTTTCTTAAGGGAGAGAGAGATACACAGCTAAAGCTGTATGAGTCTTTTATTCATTCCTTTTTATTTATATCCAAACAGAATACACGAAAGAAGATATTTTACAGAAAGATTGCTCAACCAGACAAGCCGGAAAAAAACTACAAGCTGTCGCAATATACGATTGTAAAACTATGGAGCATTGAACGTGCTTTTACTGATCGGTTAACATTTAGCGATTATTATTACGGGATGGTGTGAGAAGGGTGCATGTTCACTTAATGCCTTTAACTCTGCATAACTCGCATCTATTAGACTCAGCCATATATTGAAGCCGAGCTGTATTGATCAAACCTTTCTTGAGAGGGTAGGATTATCTCTCACTACATGCGCTGATTATATTGTATGTTTTCAGTAACAAGATATGGATTTAGCCTTTTTTTAGGCACTTTATTAGTTGTTTTTACATACATGGGTTGAATACTAGGCATAACTGTGCACATAAACGGTTAAATATTATAAATAAACAGCTGTTCATTGCTCTGTGTGGCCCCACCGTATGGGTGACCCAACTGGGCTGGTAGGGCTCCGCTGGTAGGGCTCCGCCAAGTGTTCCAATATGCCAGGAAGGGTGCGAGAGACGTGGTCTGCCTAGGATGCGCTACCCTGGGTGTGTTTGATTAACTTACCCTGAACCAGGTACTGGCTGGATCTCTCTCTCCGAAAGGATAAACCCAAGACCCTACCTTTGATCCATTTACTTCTTCTTTTAGATGAAATGTAAGGACGTTTACTTAACTGAGAGAGTGGTAGATAAATGGAACAGCATCCTATCAGAAGTGGTAGAGGATAATACAGTGAGGGAATTTAAATATACATTGGAGGGGTCTGATCTGCCATCAAATTCCATTGTTCTCTCCACCTGAATGAATCGCGCCGCTAGGTATGTTTTAAGAATGCCTACATGTTTAATCAGGTAAATAACTGATTAAGATTTCAAAGATTTTTATAAATAAAAAGTTAACATCATGGCAATAATTAGCTGCTAAAAAGCCTGTGCTGTAACTTGGCAGCAATCTTATTGAGCCCATGAGACATGTATCTGAAAACTCATATCGACAGGACTACGTCATCACGACAAAAGCGGCATCTACCAGAAAAATTGGCTTTTATTGCTCTGTAATCCTCCCTTTAACCATCCTGTCCATTGCCCCCCACCCCCAGCATCAGATTTAATTAACCCCGACTGTGATTTACACCGTGTTATTGTGAGAGAATATGTGGCTGAGATATGAGTTGATTCATTAAATTTACCTGAAGGTGAACTGAAACATTTAATTTCACCAACAATACAAGAGCCAACTCATTCTTTCCATGGAGAATCTGACCCCATGCGTTTCTCTCTCCAGCTTGCCTGTTGCATGTCTTGTGGCGCAGAGACCCCTACTGGAATATGAGGAGAAGTACAAGGCTGCAGTCTGGGCCAAGCATATTCTGCCAGGTCAGACCTTGGGTCTCCCTCATGGAGATTCTTCGTTGTGTTTGGGTTGGAGGAGCATTTTTTGTAATAAAAGTCAACGGAAACTTCCACTGTATTCCTGTGCATAGGACAGACCATGTGACCATGGGCGCTCCTAGACCAAGTAGCGCCCGGGAAAGAATATTCTCTTTTGCGCCCCTAATTCTTTTACATAAACGGCAATATTTATAAAACCTAGCAGGATGGAGCAGTGAAGAAGAGAGTGGGGCGCAGATTGTTTCTTATGCAGGGACAGCTGTCAGGTGGACAGGATGCATCACACCCCGGCGGAACACCTCCCTGGCTCATACACTCTATGCACACACACACACTCAGTCTAACACCATACAGTAACACACATTCTAATACCATACACTGACATTCAAACAATGTACACTAACACACACACTAACACTGTACATGGACACTGCACCTAGTCTAACACTATACACACATACATTCACTCTAACACAGTACACTAACACCCGACACAGTCTAACACTATACAGTACATTGACATCCCCACACACACGCACTCAAACATCGTGCAATGATAAACTACACTGTTCACCAACCCAACTAACCGAACACTGTACACCGACACCCTCCAAAAACGCACAACGCCACCCTGCCACACACACACACGTTCATTCTAACTGAAAACAACACACAGTCTAGCATGGTACATCAACACACTGTAAGGACTTACCTGAGCTGCCATCCTCTGCTTCCTGCTCACGCGACCACAACAATGACGTGGACAGAGTGACCCTCTTAACCCATTTCCTGGTGGGCTTACTATTTAAACACTCAGCATGACACACACATACACTCGTAGCACTGTACACTGACACACATTCTAACACCGTACACTGACACTCCCTTCACGCACACAAACAGCATACACTGACAAACACAGTCTAACACTGTACACCGACACATATTATAACACTGTACACCGACACATATTATAACACTGTACAC